>PVLA01007331.1:7428-66269 GCA_004027455.1 Hydrochoerus hydrochaeris | reverse complement strand
TCCTTTGTGAGGACTGATTGTGGGGTTTTGCCTTCTGTGAATAATGTGAGAGAAATGGGAGAGCTCATGGAGGAGGATTTGTGGGGTTCCTGTGAGACAACTGCCCTGAGACACTGGACAGGCACCCAAAGACGGGCAACTAGGACACATATGTTACACCACCGGCCGCCTAAGACAGGAACAGGACCTATTGCTGTCCTGCAGGCCCATGACGGGTAAGGCCTGGTTGGGTTCATATGAAGAGTCCTTGACCCAAGACAGGCACTGTCCTACAGGCAGCCAAAGACGGGCAACTAGGACACATATGTTACGCCACCAGCCACCTAAGACAGGCACAGGACCGATTGCTGTCCTGCAGGCCCATGACGGGTAAGGCCTGGTTGGGTTCATATGAAGAGTCCTTGACCTAAGACAGGCGCTGTTCTCACAGGAACTGCCACACTCCCATAAGTGATAAAGGAAACAATGTAGGGAGTGGCATAATAGCCTCACACATCTCTTCCTCCTGCAGGCATCCAGGTGGGTCGGCTTACATTTCCCAAGCTAACTAAGTAACAAGATTGAGATGTTACAAAGGTGAAAAGAGTTAATTAACACCTACCGAGCCTGGGGCGTTTCCTGCTTGGGGTTGAGGTTAAAACCTATTGTTTAGGATTATCCCTGCCTGGCCCTAAGCCTAGGGCGCTTCCTGCTTGGGGCTGGGGGTTGCTGCCAAGGTTAGCATATATATTCCAGCTTCTAAAAAATAAAGCAGATTCAGATTCACTCACAAACTGGGGTGCAGTGTTTTCTGTCTCTCACTCGCCGACTCCCTGTCCAATTTGGGAAACCCTACCCCTGCCGCAGCTGGACTCCGGCAAGAAGAGTGGATATACTGTATACATTATGAAGCATTTTACTTTTTAAAATATGGTAACATCTTGGCTAAGTTTGATGTTGGTACACTAAGCCTGACTTCACCCTTTATAACAGACCCACAGCATTCTGAGCAATAAAATTATTTAATAATTCTTTTTGTTTGTGGAAAGTCAGATTTATAGTTCTTTTTACTTTTGCACATTATTTCTTTTTTTTGTGTGTGTGGGGGAGATACTGGGGATTGAACTCACAACCTTGCTTTTGCCAGGCAGGTGCTTATGCTGCTGAGCTAAATCCCCCAGCCTGCACATTATTTCAAACCATGTTGAAAAATGTTTCATTTTATACAGATCTCAGGGAACATTTTTGCATCTAATGAGTAAATTTAGCCAATGGAATTATTAGATCAAAAGGATTCTATGGTTTTGATTCTAACAGATCTTGTCAAATCAACCACTCTCCAAAAACACTCCACTGTCTTACATTTGCACTAACAGTGACTGCCAGGTTTCCAAACAATCATCAATAGCTGTTATCAGATATTGCTAATAAGTCAGCACAGTCACATAGAAAGATGTCCAATTCAAAAGTCAAGGAGTTTCATTATTTAGTTTCATTTTTTTCAATAATCTTAAATTTAACTCAGTTAATGACCCATTTTGACTCTGGTCAAAATTTCCTTTCTCTCTGACTAAAACTTCTCTGCACTGATCTACTCCTAGGTGCTTTCAGAGATGAACCCCTGTTAATTGGTGGTGCCTTCCTCAAATACCAACAGGCTAGGTTCTCTTTCTTGAGAACAATGTGATTTTCTCCTGGTCCCCTTAATTATGCTCCAGTGATTAAAATACAACCCTCTAGTCAGACTTAAGTTCTGACATTTTCTAGCTATAAGACCTGGGCAAGTGGTTAACCTCTTTACACCTAAGCTTTCTCCTTCAGGACACAGGGTAATAAGAAGTTATGCCTCATTGGGTTGTGAAAATTTAATGACTTAAAAATCTTGAGTGCTTAATGAGTTACAAATCACACATGTCGACGCAGTCTAAAAATGTTAATTATCAATGTTCTACTTCCAGAAACAACAAAGCAGGTTTGCACTGGAAAGAGTATAAACTCTAAACATACCTCTCAGGAATAGGATATTCTGTAGCCCCAAACCCATGAGGGAACTCAAGGGAATCTATGCTGTTAAAGATGCTGTAATTTCACTGCTATTATTACCTTGAAAAGAATTCTTTTGCAAAGTAATTACCCACAGATACAATGCCTTAGAAAACTCACAGAAACCCTGAACAAAGCTATGATTAACTACACAAATGTGAAATCCACATCAGTTCCAACAGCGAATTTCACAGTCTGTCTGCCCTTCAATTGCTCTAGAGATCGAGCTCTTAGAAATAAGTATTTCTGTTATAGTTACTTTTATCTTGGATGTTACTGCATTGTGCTAATGGCCTCCTGAGTGATCACCTCTTAATTCTCATTTTTGTCAGGTCTCTGGAAGGAATGGTAAAATATTCAAGGACTAAAGAAAAACTGAATATGAACACCAGCATAAAAGTTGTCTCTATCTCACCATTTTCACTTTACTACATTAAGTTATGAGTCTTTTAAAAGATAACTGGGAGTTCACTGGACAGGGTCACTTCCGAAAGCTTCCTGTCTGTCTCCACACTAACAGTTCTCCCTTTTCCTCCTCTCCTGCAGCTAGGCATGCTCTACTCTGTGCTATATCAAATACCCACTTCTAGCACAGTCTCACTGCATTTTAACTCAACCACACACAACTTACAGACTGGGAACTTTCATATTGATTTGAAGTCCAAAGAAGACTATACTTGTGTTAAATATTTTTAATTTGCATTAGTCACTTTCCAGTCACTGGAACAAAATATAACACCTATGACTTAAAGGAGAAGAGATTTGTTTTGGTTCACGATTTTTACGGGATTCAATCCATGCTTGGTTGGCTAAAAGGAGGAAAGGGTATGGCAGAAGAGAGAGCTGCTCTCTCCAGGACAGCCAGGAAGCAGAGAGAGCAGGGAGGAGCTGGAGAGGGAGAAATATGTATCAGAAAGATTCATGCCTCCCATGATCCACCTCTTTCAATAGGCCCCACCCTTAACAGCTCACTGGGCTATGACTTCCATCAATGATTGATCCACTGATGAATACATCACCCCCAATCCAAGGAGCTTCCCAAAGCTCTACTCGTAAATACATGAGACTTGGGGGGCCCATGCTAGATCTAGACCATAACATCATTCAATGCAGTATTTCAAGTAGTATTCCTGTTAGAAGGTAAGCTCTTTGAAAGGAATGACTTTTATCTATTTGATTCACTGCTGTATGTATCCAGGACAGCATCTGACATGGTAAACATCGTAGAAATAGTAGGCAAGTGCCTAGAAGAGATACCTATAGCCTAAGGTTTTATTTATGGTTCCTGTAATGTAACATGCCTGAGAATGAACCAGAGAGATACAGCCAAACAGAAGTAGATGACAGCTCTGAAGACCACTCACTTTTCCCATGACTGACAGTCTCTACTTCACTATTTGCGCCATCTACATTCATTGACTAGAATCCCACCCTGGAATATGCCTATATAGGTAATGAGAATTCAGTGTTGCAAAGTGTTTCAGCCTTGTGGTTTAATTTACACAGTGTTTGGTTTAATTTACAAAGTGGTTTAATTACAGTTTCTAAGCCTGAAATGCATAAGGCCTCAAGAACAGCCAGCATCAGGCTGGAACCAAGTCCCCATGACACTTTTCTGAAGATGTATAGGACACACATGTGACACTACCTTCTCTTTTCCAAGTACCAAGGGTTTGTGTGTTGAGAACACAGATTGACTTGTCTATCACATCCCTCTTGCTGGGGCCACTTCAATGCCTTTACTTTGAAATGAATTATGTGAAGTGAATAGAACATTAAATACCAGTATCAGCAACAACCAGAGGATCCTGCAGAAAAGATGCCCCATGTCTTAGTTTGATGCCACTTAGTTTGCATCACTGCGGCCTCTGCTATTCCTTAGGCATCACATAACCTTGGTCAAATGGTCCATGGGGCACTACTCAGGCATAGGTACGGACCACACTGTTCCCTAGTTGAATGTCTCGTCTTGATATTTCCAATTTATCCTATGAAAGTTAAATCCTTTCCCCAGCTCCCTAAGCTCCTTATGGGTGGCAGATGGAGTGTCATGGCTGCCCGATCACTGCTGGAAATGATGTGAATACATTAACAGAAATAAAGAGCTGTACTCATGTTGTCCTTTTAAGAAAAATAATTTTTAACACAATGATTTAAGTTTTAAAGAATAAAGGAACTAAAAGGGCATTACCAGCTTAGACTTCTATTTTCCTATAAATAATATTCATAGATTAGTCCTATGAAGTTAGAAATGGTTGTATTTTAATACGGTAACACCTACTCAAGGTAGGAAAATAAATTCATTTTAGGAAAGTCAATCTGAGTATAAAACAGCCTGCTCTTCATTATTCTTTCCTTTCTCTCATCCTACACCTGTCCTTTCAATTCATCCATCCATCCATCCATCCATCAACCCACCATCCACCCATCTCCTTACCATAGAGAATTACTGTAGTCTTTGCACTGGGTTAGGAAAGGAATGCACAGATATGCAGTAAGTCATGACTCCTACCTTGTCAGAAAATCATAAATTTGGTGCTACATATACTATAATAAAATATATTAAGCAGTAAAGCTATTAAGTCAGATATTACATTCAAATGAAGCTTTCTCATCATTATTACATTTAAAACATAGAACTTATCATACTTGGCTTTGAATAACACAAACTAACAAACTGCACAATAATTGCTTTTTTTCTTTTTCTAAAACACAAGAAAAAGGAATATAATTTGTTGCTTTAAAAAATAGGTGAATAATTTACTGATACAGTTTTAATTTTTGCCTGCCATTAGTTATAATTGCTGCCATAAACTGCAAACGAGAAAGAAGAAACCTATGATTTGCATACAATTTTCACTAGAAAAGTAATATTTTGACTGACTTAGTATTTACTAGAATTTGTACCCCATAGAAGGAGCAGTACAACATCATGATGAAAATTCCCTTGTCACTAAGATTAATTTCATAAAGAGTTTACAGCAACTACTGTCGTGCTGAGCATACCAAATAATTGTGATAAATGTTGTTACAGGTTCTAATAAAAATGTCACTTATCTCCCCTGAGGGAAGATGAGAAGTACTAAAATGGATGAATCATGAGCAGAAGTAAGGGTTCACCACTGCCCAAGAAACGGAGGCAATGGCAACGAAACACTTAGGAATAAGAAGCGTAAGTGCTAAAGTAGCTGGCCTGAACAGCCGAAGCCATGCTGTTCCATGGCTGCTCCCTGACAGGTTGGAAGCTCCAATTTGGTATTTCCTTGTCAGAGAAGAATTGTGGAACTTGATTCCCTATCAGTGTGAGGCAGGGTCTTGGAGGGAGGAAGAGAGTGACAGAAGATCAATGTTAGCAATTTTCTTCCTTGCAGAAAAGGAAGGGGAAGTCAAATTTTATAACAAAGACCACTAGATGTTAAGTCCCTGGGGTCATTTCCAAAGAATTCTATTTCAATTACTGGGGAAAAGATGATGCAGCCAGGAATTTGCACTGGTGGAGACTTGCTGTGCCTGTCGGGGTATATTGAATTTTAAAGGCACTGATGGCAAAGTTCCCCAGGCTTTAGCATACCTATTTTGCTCTCATGCCTCTAATTTGTTTAATGGCATCATCTTTAATTAAAGAATGATGAATGTGAATCCCCTGAGCCTTACTTTCCACATTAAATTCAAGTGTGAGGATTTTGCAATGCTGATTCTAAACATTAGCTCATTTTTCTGCAAAACAAAAAAATGCCAGCAAGCACTCTGGCATTATGAAACATTACTCCTTCCTGTAGTTTCATAATGTTTGCCTCCTAAGTAGCAACTTCCATTCAAGGAAAACAGTTTCCCAGCCTGGTGCCAAAACTCTTTTGAGGAGCTCTGAAGTACTGTCCACTAATGACAGTAGAATTCCCTAAAACTGAGACATCAGATGAATAAATAATTATTTGGAATATTATAAACACTAAAACAGTATTCTAAAATAATTTAAATAAGTGAAATAATACCATATGAGAAAATGAAAAAAAATGATAAAATCACCCCCAGGAGCACAACAACTAAAAATTCAAAATGTAAAACAGTAGTAATAAAAGGATATGACTCCAGAGAAAATGAGAATCTATTCTATATTTAAATATTTTCTCCTTGGTAAAGAGAAGCTGTTACCTCACTTATCAACCTTCTTTTTAGTTTTTCAACAATTCATTATCTAATGATGATGTCCTTTATCACAATCCATAGAGATGTTATTTTAAAATCCATCAAGTGAATACTGCAGTTCAAGAAACAGGTAGAACAGAAAGAATTGCAAAGACCCCACCACCACACACACACCTTATTCCTCCTGAAAATTGGACAAAGCAGCTTAGCCAGGGTTTCCTGGTTATCACTCTTTCCTCTCTCAAATCAAATAGATGAAACTCCAATTAAATACAGCATAAAAACACCTTACGATCAAAATGAACATTTGACCAACACTTTCACTCCCCTGTTATTTCTCCAGGCCCACAAGGAGGGAACATCTGGAACCCTAGGTAACCTTCTATACCAGATTGCTTACGCAGCCACCTAGAAGATGTGGCAGCCCTCGCACCACCAGAGAAACATCTGGAAATCATGTTCTATAGTAGCAGGCTCAAATTCCCCTTTCATGGGTGAAGAAAACACAAGCAATATGAATTCAAAGTAAGTACTAGTTTTGCAAAAAGTAGCTTAAAAATAATTTAAAAATTAGAAACGGGATACCCAGTTAAATTAGAATGTAGATACGTAAGGAACATTTTAATTTAAGCACTTCTTGAGCAATATGTAAGAAAGACTTATGCTACTTGTTGTTTATCTAAAATTTTAATTTAACTGGGACCTCTAAGTTTATCTAGCAGCCAGAAATTAAAAGTGAGCTTCTGTCCTTTCGCCTTTCCCATTTTGGATACAGCGTGGGGAGAGGAGGAGGAGGAAGGAAGTCAGCGACCTGACCCGTCACGCTCAGATGGTCTACACTTGCTGACATGCTACTAAACTCACCTCTTCCTGTGTCCAGCAGTAACTACTGACCAGACTATGCAATTTTAACTTGAGCACCACAGTTCTTCACTATGCTGGTCCAAGCCATGCTTCCTTTTGACTGCACAAAGCAAGCGCAAGCGACACCAGGATCTGCCTACAAAGTTGCCTACTTCTGCCTGTTAATAGCTGACCTTTGGCCCTGCTATGGAAAAGGGTTTTGCAATGGGTTGTGTCCCATCAAAATCAGTATTGGAAGTCCTAAACCCTGGCCACTGACTGTGGTCTCATTTGGAAATAGCGTTTATGTACTTAGCTACACTGTGGTCATACTGGAGTGGGGAGCCCTGATCCAGTCTAGTATATAAGATAGACACATATTCAAGGAGTAAACATCATGTGAGGATTGGAGTTCCATTGCTGCAGCCCAAAGAACTACCAGGAGCTGAGAGAGAAGCCTGGAGCAGACCCTTCCTTTGATCGTCAGAAAAATCACAGCCCTGGGACACCCTGACTGTGGACTTACAGCCTTTAAGTTAGTAAGACAATACATTTCTGCTGTTCAAACCATGGAATTTCTGATACACTATTAGGGCAGCCCTAAGAGAACAACATATGAACCAAGTCTGGTTTCCCTTGTCTTAATCTTGGTTACAAGAACTGGGCTTTGGGCAAACTCCTTTAACAAAAGCCTGATTTGCATCCCAGTCTTATCTAATCCTATCCAGGCCAGAAGCTCTGTACCTACTCATTTTTTCTATCCTCAAAAATTGAGGTCCTATAGAATATTCAGACATTAAAGAAAAATAGACTAGCTCATAAATCCAACTGCAAAGGAAACACACCACTCCCCCAGTTGTTACCCTATCTTTTGACACTCTTAATAACCAGGCTGTCCTTCTCAGGTTATGGATTGGGATCTTGCCATTCTGTTTCATGATTATGGGGTGGTCTCTAAGCTCTTGGTCCCAGTCCTCTGATATTCTGGCTTATTATACTTTGAATAGAAATATGGCAAAATATTTCTTTGAGAAATATTATGTCACTGCACATTATCCAAAAAGACAAGTTGAAGGAATAAAGAAATGAATTGCAAGGGAATAACTTTATGAGCAATGTTATTTGCATGCAATATTGAACTAAATTTTGAGAAAACAGGTATGTTATTTTCTAAGTCAATCCCATGAAGTGAGATTTACCACTTTCTGATTAAGCATTAGCATAGCATTAGATTAATTCCAAACAATATAAACAGGTAACTCACACAGTGTGATCCACTACACCATGTTCATCAACTTCTTATCATGGCAATGTCCTGAGTTCTGCTACAGGGTTACTGAGTTACCCTGTCTTTGCAAGACAAACCCTAGGATTTATTCAGAGATATCTTTATACACATTAAAATTTGAGATTTCATATGATTTAAAGTACTTTGTTAAAACTTTAAATATTCCCTGCCATTCCTTTTCTGAATTTTTACAACTGGGACTCTCGTTTCCTGGTCTCTATGCATAAGATGTAGAGTTTATAGCCCTATGTACGGTCCCTCTAAGAGTTCTCTGTGTCCAGACAAGCAGAAGGATGCCGGGCTCCGGCCTGAAGGACCATGGCTTTGGTGACAAGGGTTATCTGGAGATGAAATTAGTAATGGGCAAAGGTTTGCTTAAGGGCCCCAAGTTAAAATTATGATGCTGGGTTACAGTTTAAACATATGGTTTATAAGCACACAAAATTTCATAAAGCTTTTTTTATAAAAGAAGACTAGGTCAGTGTCCAATTATATCTGAATTTAATACTAAAAGACAATTGTTCTCTCCATGTTAGCCATTTAAATTAAAAAAAAAAACTTGAGCCATTTAAATTAAAAAAAAAAACTTGACAGGGAAATGCACTTCATACCTCTCATTTTGTTTGGGAAATTCACCACAGGAAAGTAAAATGTGACAAAGAAATACATTCAATACTAAAATAAGTCTATTTATTATTCAAAAGCAATGGATCTATTTTCAGGTACAAAGCACTGTTTGTGAATTCTTCATAGTTTTACATATAAATCAAGAAAATATAACAATACTTTTGGAGAAGTGCAGAACAAAGCTTGAAGTGAAGAATTATTCCTAGGCATTTCCAAGAGTACACAAAGCACAAGCTCCCTTCATGGATTTAAATAAATGTCTCTCTACTTAAATAAATGTCTTCCCTTAAGTGGATGATAAGCTACTCTGTTCTATCAAATCATACATCATGAATCATGTACTATGATGTTTATGAATGTGCTGTTCACATATGAATATAGACCTATGGCTAAAGCCCTGCATGGTGGTACACACCTGGGAGGCTGAGACAGGAAGATCGCAAGTTTGATCCCAGCCTGGTCAAACTGGCAACTTAGGAACACCATGCCTCAAAATAAAAAATAAAAAAAGACCTAGGAATGTAGCTCTGTATGAAGGTTCAAATGCCCAGCACCATCACAAACAAGCAAAAGAAAAGAAAAGAAAAGAAAAGAAAAGAAAAGAAAAGAAAACCAAAAAAGTATTCTTAGACAGAGCTCAAGCACTTTGGGACTTTTTAAAAGGGCAGTGGTGAGCAGTCAGCACACCACCAGCTATTCTCTCTCATTCCCTCTTCTCCACCGTCAGCGGGCACAGGAATCAGCAGAGTGCTGGCCAGATGGAGGCTGTAGTCAGGGGCAAAGTCTGAGCTCCAGGTCTCCCATCAACTACATTTTGTAAAGAAGCCTCTAAACTACAGTTCCTGGGTCAGGAAGAAAAGTAGGACAGAAAAGGAGAAAGAGCGCAAAGAGAAACAAAGCAATGTGTACTGATGACCTACTGGTGACCTACACAGCAGCTAACGGTAAGACTGAATTCAAGACTACAAAAACTATTAGGCAGTGAACAGAAATCAGTTGTCTTCTATGTCCATGATTCAATGGTCCCAAGCTGTCCAGTCGTAAAAATGACCTGGTGCATTTGGTAAACAAAAGCACCCAGGTCCGCAGTGGGCCACACAACCAGCCAAGGTGGTTCAGACAGCTCTTCTAATCCACGAATTCAGGAAATGCTGGAGTTTGAATGTGGCTTTGCCTTTGGAAACTTTGGATACTTTGAGCTTACTGTGACCTTATTCTGCTCCAATGTGCCCAAGGAATGCAAAACATGTAAAAACTGTGACGCCTCCAAAGCTCAAAGGACCTGCCAATTCAGTTAGTGTTCCAGAAAACAGGAATCAGGAATATTGTGTTATTGGAAATTTTTAAAAGCTGTAATTTAAACTGAGCTCTAATTTAGCAATCATTATCTTCTTCTCTTTACAAAACACTGTAGAAAACAAACAAAAACTAATCTATGAGGCAAACACCCCTCCAGTTCATACTGGGACTTCTGAGGACTGGGGATCACTCACCTGACAGATGCAGTCAAGATTCTGGTGTCCACATCTGGTCACCACATCATGTTCATTTCCTCTCATCCCCTAAAGAAGCACACCCAGACTCAGACCCGAGCACACTTCCCAAAGGGCAGAGTTTCCCAACCATCATTAATGGTTGATCAAGTGTTCACTACACAGAAGAAGATAGCTTGGTAGGTAATAAGTGAGAACAAACAAGAAAAGAGACTCTCAGAGAGCAAATCATCTGTGTAGCTTAGCAGACATCAAAGGAAAATACAAAAATCTACTGTGTATTCTTATTTTTCACTCTGTCTATCTGTCTGTCTGTTTGTCAATGAATGACAGGATACTCTTGTTAGGAGAATTCATTGCTCAAACATGAAAGAGTGTGGTATACAAACTCAGATGGCCACATCACTAGACAATCGGAATTTTTCTACTCCATTATAGTTTTATTGGGCCAACATTGGGTCTTTGGTCTGCTGGTGGTGAAAATGCCATCATGTGTCATGTGACTCATTTGTTTCTTTGTGGTGTATCTTCATCTGCAGTACCTACTTGTGCAGCAGTCTATATGGCTGCTCTTTGCTTGTTGGCAAAACTGAGCTCTGCAATGGGTGTTTCTTATTTTATGCGAGGCCACGATTAGAGGTAGATGCTGAGGGATGTGGCTAGGAGCAATGACCAGAGTAACCCCAGCGCACAGCTGAAGAGCACTGGTGTGTTCCCTCAAGGCACACTGGTATGTCTGTCTCTGGGCACAGCCTGTGGCCCAGGCATTGGAAGCGCAAGTAGCCGCTGTGTTCTGGGTGGGGGGAGGAGAAACACTTCTCTTATCTTGGAGCTCAAGGAAGCTATCACAGAAGGAATAGTAAAAGATTGCAAGAGTGAGCCAAAGGAAGAAACTAATTTAAACTGAGCTCTAATTTAGCAATCATTATCTTCTCTTTAGCAATCATTATCTTCACTGGTTTTATACTTAAGTCCTCGCACATTACCCCTATGATAATCCTGACCAAAGGTGACTTCACAAACTTATCTGTCCTTTCTTAAAATATATTTGCATTGATGTATATTGCTTTTATAAAATCTTGGGTTCCAACATGGTATTTTCATATATAACATTTTGATCATCACTTCTATTACTCTCCCTTACACCCCTTTCTATTGATCCTTGTTTCTATTGATTCTTTATGTATAACAGTCAGTCTTCTACTTTCATGCCACCTATGTGTTTTCACTTTCAGATTCCACACACATATTAGGGAAAACATGTGGTAGCTTTCTTTTTGAGTCTGACTTATTTCATTTAATATGATGATCTCCAGTTCTGTCCATTTCCAGCAAATAACATAATTCTGTTCTTTTTTATGGCTGAATAATACTTCATTGTGAGTATATATATCACATGTTCTTCATGCATTAATCTGTTAAGGGAAACCTTGGCTGATTTCACATCTTGGCTATTGTGAGTTGTGCCATAATGAAAATAAATATGCAGGTATTTCTATAGTATGCTGATTTTAATGCCTTCATGTATATACCAAGAAGTGAAATAACCAAGGCATACGATAGTTCTATTTTTGGTTTGCTGGGGAACCTCAATATTGATTTCCATGGTGGCTATACTAATTTACATCCCTTCTACAGCAGTGTAGAAGAGTTCCTTCTTTGCTACATCTTTTACATCATTTATGTATGTACCTATGTAGTAAGTATATATGTATACAGTGTGTGGATTGAACTCAACGCCTTCATACCGAGCTGTATCCCCAGTCCTTCACTTTTAAGACAGGGTCTAACAAGTTACTAACTTGCCCAGGCTGGGCTCAGACTTGCAAACCTCCTGCCTCAGCCTTTCAGAGTCCCAGGACTCAGTTGTGTACTAGACACACATCTAGTTTTCTGTATTCTTGATGATAACCATTGTGACAGGGGGGAGACGGAATCTCAATGTAGTTTTGATTTGTGGTTTTCTAATAGGTAAAGATGCTGAACATTTGTAGTTCTTTACCTGATATCTCTTAGCTCTCATTTCTTTACCTATGTATTGATAAGGCTATTAATATTTTGATCTTAAATTTAGGGAATTTTCAAAAACATAGTCTAGATATTAATCTTCTGTCACTTTCAAAACTTCCACGTTGCAGGTACATTTTCATAACAGGTAACACTGTGGGTAGAAACAAGTTTAATAAAAAGGTGCTGAGGGAAATCAGGTCATGATAGATAGTTAAACTATCAGTGATTTTGAAATTAAATTTCACTGGTTTCATACTTAAGATTTATAAGTATATAATCTAAGTAAAATATGTGCCACCAGAATGACACTTTAGAGTATAAAAAGTAGGTATAAAAATCAAAAGTAGATAAAATAAATTTAAATGAATTATCTAGTATTAATATGAATATTTTTCTTAGCATTTAGGCTACCAGTGAGTGAGATGGGAGGAAATTGTTATTTCACTGAATCTCTGCAGTAAGAAGGCTGTTTCTGCACTGTTGATGACAGAATGGGCTATTTATGCCCTGCATTGGGTCCTATATTTTGTTTTCTCTTTTGATAGAAATCAGTCTTGGCTTAGTGATCTTGCTCTTGCAGGTTCTCTGGGAAAGCACTACTGCCTCAATTAACAAATACTGCTGCTCCAGGGCTGTCTTTAAAGGAAATGAATTCCTTCACCCACAATGCACAAAGAAGGCTGGCGATATATCTCAGTGGTAAAATGCTAGCCTACCAAACACACACACACACACACACACACACACACACACACCCCTTCCAAGGACTGACCTGAAATAGTTGGTATGACAAACAAGCTATGAGAAACTAGAAGTACTTCATTTATATCAATAAAAACATATAGTATTTTGCTTATAGATACATGCATATTTAAATAGAGATTAAAAGAGATACCAGAATCATGGTCATACCTCTGTAATTTTAACTATAATATTTTTTTACCTGGGATAAAATGAAATTGAAAACAAATCTTACTAAATATTTATGTTTATATGAAATGGAAAGTGAGGTATTTGTTATCCTTTCTACTTTCTGTATTTTTAAAAATTTCTTTAAATATAAGAATAATAAAAGCCGTTAGGGCAGGCAGTAACTCAGTGGTACATGGCTTTCCTGGTGTGCTTGAGGCCCTGGGCTTGATCCTTAGCGCCACAAAGAAATCCACAATAACAATATAATCCATTAGTTGCTTATAAAATTATTTTATAGGAATGACTTTAAAAGCATTCAAGTAAGCACCAAAAACCATTTTGAGAGAAGATGTTTTTACTTTGGAAACAGTATAATGCAATGGGGAAATGAATCATTCAGAAACATAAATGTCCATAAGTATAATTTACTATATACAAATTCTCTAATTTGTAACTGATAATTCTTTCAGTAAGAAACACCATTTACTCAAAATACTTAACATCAGATTACGGACCACATAAGTCACTTTAAAAATAAGAAAGAGAATCAGATGAAACATACACCTATCAAAATTATAGAAAAACATACTTAAACAGATATTAAGATTGTTGCTCAGAATACAATTGATTGGTTCTGCAAATAGCTTCTGAACTTCCTAATAATTTGGGGCATTAATACCCCAATTTAAGAATGCACCTAAACTGAATCTCGATCTATATCTTTAAGTGCCTCTTGGTTTCACCAAATTTTTCTTGAGAGCAGTCAGTGCAGTGACAAATGTGGCACTCTAAGTTCGATTTTGACTTTCAGTAGACCACCAATGAGCAGCAAAATGTCAGACTGGAGGAGTGGGAAGCAAGGGCAGAAGGCGTTCAGTCCAGACAACCATGGTCTCAATGACCTAGAAGGAAAGAGCAACTTCATTTTTTTTTATCAATTAGGTCTATTTTAATTAAATTACAGAATCAGAACCAACCAGCCTTTTTAAGATGAATCAGTGCCCTGACTAAAATCATTTCCCACCCAGCAATTTTTACAGCCTTAAATTTTTTATTAAAATGGGATAAACTAGCTAACAATTCAGCCCCTTTCTCTAAGTTTATTAAACCTCTTTCAAATAATTCACATGCATAAATTATTTATAGTAGATTCTTACAAAAATATAAATTAATATAATATTACAATTCTAAGGAAATACTGAAGGAAAGTCTATTCTGCTCTAGTCAAAACCATTCACGGTTCTGAGTTTTAAACCATAAAATAGTTAAAGTTATATTAACTACATTTTTACTAATTGTGTAGCTCAAGATCAGAATTATACAGAACAATTCTGCTGTGAAGAAAAGTGAAGGAAAAATTAAATTTCAGTCCCAGCTCTGCACTGTGCACTAACTTTTGAGGACTCAATCTTCCTGGATCCTGTCTTCCTCACCAATAAAATAAGACTACTTTCTGCAACTGTTATGAAGTTTAAACACCGTATAGGAAAGGACTTTAGAAACTATTAAGCTTTCTACAAACATTTTAAATTTTCTACCTCAACGTGGATTTAAGAGAAAAATGAATGAAAGGGGTGAGGATAAAGATTTCCATGTAGGGAGGATTGTGGGATTTTCCTGTCTCCAGCCTCATGTTGATGTAGATCTTCCTACTGCCCACAATAT
This sequence comes from Hydrochoerus hydrochaeris, assembly GCA_004027455.1. NCBI lineage: Eukaryota > Metazoa > Chordata > Mammalia > Rodentia > Hydrochaeridae > Hydrochoerus > Hydrochoerus hydrochaeris. The sequence goes on along the minus strand of PVLA01007331.1, from coordinate 51,263 downwards.
CATTGGCCTTTCACATCACCCTACTGTTAAGTCCAAACTAGGTTTTCAGGGGATACACAGAATAATATGCTCTAGCATTTCTTTGCGATTCTCTTCTTAAAAATATACAGTTCCCCGAGGCCACTGCTGGTCTAGATAGCAGTGTCTCCACCTCTCCTCACACACCCTCGTTCCCAAGACCACATTCCCGTCAGGACCTGGGGTCTCAGATGCTCCAAAATTCTGGTGACAAACTAGGCATGCAAGGGTTAATACAATCCCTTGAAATGTGTGCAGAAAACTCAGTTGGATCCATATGATACCTTAATTTACATCACAGGAGCTTTTTATCCTCCCCAGATCGAAATGAAGTGGGTAGGACAGGAAATGAGAGGGGAAAGGAAATAGCGAAAGAGAATAGAAGCGATGCACGGGGGGGGGGGCATGGTAGTCACAGGAAGAGGTGAAGAAGAGGTCGGTACAATAAGGACACTTTATTTTTAGGCAGATTTCTCTCATCACTGGGAATAAAATTCTTCACACTTTCTCAGAAGGGACTACATTTTCTAAGGCATGGAAGAAGAGAGATGAAAATATATTGTTCTACCCTGTGAACCCAGGAGGGAGAGAAAATCCAGGGAGAAGCAACAAATTAGGACAATGGAAGGGAAGGAAGATAGGCTGATTCCAAACATCTCTGGTGGGACAGAAAAGAGATACAGAGTCAGCATCCCTGACTCAAGGACATCATACCGGGTCCTTGGAGACAGTCTTTTTGGGACAGGTTGGTGCCTAATCTTTCTGTCACCAAGGACAAGTGAAGGAAAACAGAACCTGGTCCAAGTCAGCAGGGCATCTCTCACCCGCTGGGTGCCGAGCTCCCACAGAGCTGTTAGAACTTCTCCAGCCCTTGTGATAATCACTGGCTTAAACGGTTTTCCTCCGAAGTTGACTATGCTCCATAAAACTATTTCTAATGGAAAATGCATTTTAATGTCTAGCAGATAATCTTGAAAGCACTGTTTATTTTTAAACCTAAGAATGGAAAAAATTCTAAAAAATAAATCAATACCATTTTTGCAGGTACACTAACTCTGAGATATAAAGATACAGCTAATATCCATCTTTTCCCTCTCAGCCATAATTTAAAAAACCATCACCTTCTGTTGCTATTGGAGGGATATATCCAGACAATATGTTAAAACAGATTTAAAGGAGACTCTAACTTGACCCTGTGTGTGTTTCTGTGCCCTTAATTCCCAGGGAGTAATCATTAGGCCTGTGTTAGTCCTTCCCATCATCTGACAACTCCATCTGGCTGTGTTGGACACAAGCTGGTCATGCAAGATGGGTTGACATGGATCAAGCTGCAGTGACTCTGAGTTATACCAAACACAGAAAAAGAAAAGACTAGAACAGCCTGGGATGAATAAGCATATGGTGAAAGAGACAAATCAGTACAAAACCATAACTGAAAAGAGAATGCTTGGGCTGGGGATGTATCTCAGTGGCATAACGCCTGCCTAGCAAGTACGAGGTCATGAGTTTGAACTTGGGTTTGAAAAAAAAAGAATGCTTAAAATAGAGGGAAGTTTTCAGCCATGTTTATAAAAGGATTCTTTTGGCCTGTTTTTATAGATGGCCATTTTGATTTCCATGCACAGCCAACGTATTTCCATATCCATTTCACAAACCTTCTTCAAGGTTGTTTTGAATAACTCATAGTTACTGAGCACTTCTGCTGTGGAAGGTACTGAGTGAAGTGCTTGGCCTTCACTGTCTCATCTGAAACTTGCGACAACACCAGAAAGCAGTTTTATGGTGATTGTCAGTTGGGACAGAAGGACACCAAGTCACAGAGAGGAGAATGTGCCTCGGTGAGACAGCGTTAAATGAAGGGCAGGGAGCTGGTCTTCTGTCCAAGTCTTAACTCCAGAATCTAAGCCCTTCCTCTCTTCCAGACTAATTCTAGCTTGCAGAAGAAGCACTTGAGTTTCAGTTTGGACACCTTATGCAAATCTTTTAGATTAAAAGCTTGAAACAAAGCAATCAGCAGACATGAGGTCTGAGTTCAAAGATTATCACTGGAGTCTGATTTTAATATTGACTCGACACTTTCAAATTCTTATAATAACTGATTTTTTCACTCTGGTGTGTTTATAGAATTAAAGGTGTACTCAAGCAAGATTTTTAAAAAAAATCTATATGCACCTTTCATGCTTCTTAAGGAACAGTATATATTTTAATTAGAAATGCTAGGAAAACCCACCAGTTAATGCACTGACAGATTAGTTGGGGACTCAAACTTTATTGTGACTCTCAACTCTTATTTGGTGGTATCTCTGTTGTTAGGCTCAGAGCAGCATGTTGTTGAGTTGGAGCTGAAGAAAAAGGAGCTTTCTAGTTCCCTTTCCATGCTAAGCTTCAGCTTCCTTTATAGATGTGAAGACTAAGAAACAAGGATCATTCCCACTCTCTCAATTAGATAGGCCAACCAGATCAAAAAACGAACAGAGAAATATCAGAGTAACAACACACCATTGAACAAATATCTGCAGTTTATCGTACATCTACAGAACATGCATTTTACTTAACAGCACATGGAACTTTTTCCAAAAAAGCCCATAATTTAGGCCACAGAGCATGTTTAAATAAATAAAATAACCTGAAATAATCCCTTGAGTGCTATTGGATCATAGTGGATTTAAGATTGAAATCAACAGCAAAAGAAGCAATAGAAACTATGTAAACGCATTATTCAATGCATAAATAGTGCATTGAATGATAATTACTGAGTGATCACTGGGTCATAGCAGATGTCAGGGAAGAAGTACAAACCTTCCTAGAATTAAATGACAATGGAAGCCCAAGACCCTATGAGACACACTGAAAGCTGTCTAAGAGAAAAGTTTACAGCCGTAAATAGACACATAAAAAGAATAGAGCAGTCGCAAGCAAGTAACCTGATAATGCATCTTAAGATATGAGAAAGAAGAATAATCAAAATCTGAAACGAATAAAAAGAAACAAATTTTAAAGATCAGAGAAGAAATAACACTGAGACTAAAAAAAAGTACAAAGGTAAAAAGAATCAAAGAGTAGGTTGTCTGAAGGAATAGGAAGGGGATGTGGGGAGGTGGGGAGGAGAGAGGGAGGGAAGAATGAGTAGTAGGGATCAAGACTGGATGTCTTCCCAATATGAGTGAGTTTGCTATACATCAGTAACATATACTAACAAAAACGGGCAGGGGATGGATTTTTTTTTTTTAACTCATCCTGGAGTTGCCTCAGCATGGGATGGGGTTGAAGGGAATACAGTTTCCATGAACTCTTTTGTTATCTGTATTATTTAGCTTCAGGAAGTACAAATCTTCTCTAAGCCAGAAAAATCTACCTACACTTAAACATGAATGCAGAAATACATTCCAATGTGCACCACAAACACTGATGATGGCCTAGATCATGTTTTCTTATGATTGCTGTGTCCAGGAACAAATCTTTTGAAAAGAACTTCTGAATAATGTTTAAAAGTAACTTGTCCAGCACCCACAGGGAAATAAGCCCCCCTGAGGTTGAGGAAGGACACCTCCTATGAGTGATCTTGCAGGCTATGACTGTGCTAAAGAAAGCAGAACATTGTGCCTTCAAACACTGGAAGTCAGAGACGTTTTAGAAATTATCTATTTCCCCTTTCTTGTACCATACAATATCTCTCTTGTATGAAATATTTGTGTTAAAGTAAACAGTCTGTGGTGCTGAGGTCATTTCCCCTTTCAAAGAAAGATTAAGACTGGGTGTGGGGCGTATGCCTGTAATCCTAGCGCTACGGGAGGTTGAGGCAGAAGCATCACAAGTTTGAACCCAGCCTGGGCAACTTGGTAACTAAAAGGCCCTCCCTATCTCAAATAAAAAATGAAAAGGAGGCTGCAGATGAAGCTCAGTATGAAAGACCTAGGTTCAATCTCCAGCACCACAAGCAAAAAACAAAACAAAACAAAACAAAACAGAAGAAAGTTTAAACTATAGGGTTCCCACCTTCTCTGCCCAAATTAATAAAGTATACATTATCACAAAAGCTAATTCCAGGATAACACTACCGGAGACAGCTCAAGAAAAATTTATATAATCTGTATTTTTATAGACATGACAGAAAATTGTTTAAAGCAGAATGCTCACCCATCCCTACTTCATTTTTCAATCAATCACTGCTAAAGGCCCCTAAAGTGTAATCCACAAAATTGTTACTTCGTCCCAATTACAACAAGGCAAATAATTTTGTGGTCAATATACTTCATGCTGATTTTCATTCTCAAGAGGCAAATGGAGTTGAAAAAATAAGGAGGACCCTACTGACGATGAAATATCACCACCATATCGAATTGTGTAAACACCTGCTTTAACAGTAAGTACATGAATAGTTCACAAACTACTGGGCAAATGTTAAGGTTTGATTATTGGGAAAATAATAGGTTTCAAGGATTGTTTACTCAAGTTCTATATAAATAAATGTAAGCATGCTACATACAATAAAGTTATTCTGATAACCTGGGACAAATGGAATGGAGTATCAAGCAAAATTGACAGCAGTTAACTTAAGTATAGCTGCATGCGGCAACCACAATCAACTCAAATACTCATGATAAAGGAATAAGAAACCCTCTATCTAGAACTCTGTGAAGGCACCCGCTGCCCATTTTGCTGGTGTAGGAGCTCTGCAGCGTGGCAAGGTGAGCTGTGACAGCTGGACTTCCAGTGTGGGGTGGGGTGACGTAAATACTCCAATTGTGTCCATAGAAACGAATGTCTATGCAGGTACACATTGTCAGGTGCTAAAAACACCACTGACAATCTGGTATTCTGGATGAGTTCTCAGTCTAGGAAATAAGTGTCCAGGCCCGTCAGAGGTGCAGCAAACCCCATTTAAAGAAGCTCTGGCATAGAGCCACATGCAAAGGCCTAAAGGAAAACCAGTGTCATGTCTAGCTTTGGACAGAGGTCAGCCTTGGAAGTTTCCTTTGAAACAGAACTATTTACTAAACCAACGGGTCATATGGAAAAGATGATAGTTAATAGAATAAGAGGACTTGATAATTTTCAGAATGGATTCAGGTGAAAGTGAAGCAATTAACAGATGTCATCATGTATGGTAACACATTAAAAGCTGCCTTGGTGATTGAGGAAAAAAACAGGATACTCACTCATTATACCTTATTTAGAAGAGAAAAAATAAAATAAACTTTACTCATAAATTAACATTATAGAAAATCCCAAAAGATCTGCAAATGATGGACTTAAAGAATAACTTGATGAAAAATAAAATTTTTATGCAGAAATAAACTGAAGTAATTTTACTGTTAACCCATAAGGCATATTTAAATAAACTTTAAATATACAGAGTCTGCCAAGAAATATATACATCAGGAAAAATAAAACTTGTATAAACATTTTAAATTTCTTGAGACTTAATGAGATTAATACAAGTTACCTTTGGCATCTACAATTGCAAGAGGTACTCAAAGTGGTGGCTGTGAGCTTCGAGATATTTACTAGTACAGTGAACTGCTAAAGTGTATATACATTTTTTGGTGGATTCTATATATAATTTGATAGAACAAACTTCAATCTATTTATTAAACAAAATTTTAAAATTAAATTATTAAATTAATTGGATCTTTCAGTAGGTCTTTTTGTTTTCTTTTTCAAAGAGTTAAAGTCTTGCTGTGTTGCATAGGCTGGTGTCAAAATCTTGAGTTCAAGTAATCCTCCTGCCTCAGCCTCTTAATGGCTGGGACTACAGGTATTTGTCTTTGTGCTGGTAGATCTTTTTTTTTTTAATATAGAGAGAGAAAAAGGGAAATTATTCTATGCTATTGTTTATTATCATTGTATTTAAGGAAATTTAAAATGAATGTGACAACATGTGATAAAATACAGTGAATATTTACTTTTTAAAAATTTATTAAAGTAAAAGACACATTGCCATTGGCACCACTTCAAAGTGCTTTTCTTCACTTCGAATACATTTATCCCTCTTTTTGGTCACTTTCCGAAGCAGTTCCGGAAGTCCTGTTTTGTGAGTCTCTTTAGTTGTACTGTCATGGCTACCTCGGTGTCCTGAATTGATTCCAAATGTTTACTTTTCATGGTCATTTTGATTTTGAGGAAGGGTGAGAAGTCCCGTGGTATCAGACCCGGGGACTAGGGTAGATGAAGACACAGCGTCACGTTTCTAGGTGTCTGCCTTGCCTCATTGGATGACACTCGGCTGCAGCATTCACAGTACTTTTACCACATCTCATGAAGGCATTCACAAAAGAAGGTTTCCGGAACTGCTTCAGAAAGTGGCAGGAATGATGGGATAAATGTTTGAAGTGAGGGAGAATCTTTTGAGATTAATGTGTCTCTTACTGTAGGTTTTTTAAAATTTAAACACATACACTGTGTATTATGATTAGTCCTTTATTCAGCATTAATAGAATAAAGCGTAACAATATATGTGTGTATATTCTCTCTAAATACATATTCTATATTTGCATACAATAGAATATAAAGAATAGAACGGTGACAAATTTGACTGTAAATTTCTCAAGAACAGAGATAATATTTTGAGTAGTGTTCCTCCAAGAAATACTCAGTGAGAAAAAATGAGTGTAATTCACAGCAGAGAAGGAAAAGGAGAGAAAAGCATGTTGATAGGAAGGGAAATTAACATTTAATTCTGAGGGGCAGTAAATGTAAAAATTTGGCCACAATGATCCTAAACAAGGAAAATGAACAACACAAACACTCCAGGAGGCCTCTCCTGATACAGCAGCATCTTCCTTGGCAGATGGCAGGGACCCAGAGCTGTAGCAGTTTTACGGGGTACAAAGCTCTGGGACACACATCAAACACTGCAAGTCTTAACTGCTCAGTCACCCAGGGTCTGCTCTCCACACACCTCCCTTCCATTCCCTTTGCTATTCCCAGCTGTTCTCGGGGTATCGGTTTGCACTGCTGTGGTATTCGTGACTGCATGAAAGAATAAATCTTCTAGTCTTAATTAAACACCGAGCTAACACACTTTGGCAGCCATTCTATTCCGAAATTTATGCTCACTGCATGAAGTCTGTCTTCTCAAAGCTCCCAGTAAAGGGCCTGAGAAAGGAATTTGTGAACATTTTGCACACTATTTAGGCACAGGGCATAGATTATCTACACCATCTTTCCATAGATAAAAGTGGTCAGATCTAGCTCCAGAGGAAGACTGTAAGAGACTAGCAGGTATCTTTTCTTTCTTTCTTTTTTGTTTTTCTTTTCCCGACAGAAACTGAACCAACAGAACAGTCTGTGCCACATGCATAATGAAAGCAGATGTTCTCAATTTTAATTTTCATTGCTAACTTTGACAGCCCAAGAAATGTGCTTGTCTTCGGTATAGTCACCTCTTTTCTCCCAAATGTGCCCTATTTTTTTCGTCACCCACCACAACGGCTCAGAAAGCAGCAAGGAGATGATGGTGAGTAACAAGGGAACAGCAAGAACTCTGCCTTATTCCTGCTCGGTCAGCAAATGGGAACAGAGACAGGAGACACCGATCATAAATATGGTGCAAGAAAGGATATCTTTGTCATTTCCTGTGTGTTTTCAATTTTCAGATACAAGCCGATACAGAATATTATACTCTGCCTTTAAAAGTATGTCGTCAAGTCTGTGTCACCAAAAGAAAGCATATTTCTGTCCACATTATTTTGTTAAAAAATAAATAAGCAGCAGCAGCTCTGCACCCCAAGGCTGGGCTAAGAAAGGTGCTTGTAGTTTATTACATTTAATATGATCTCTGTGGCTTTTGTCATGGGAGACCCCGTGAGCCAGTGAAAATCACAATTAGCAAAATCAGTTAGGAGTGCATAAAAATGCTTCCATTCTATAAACGTTAAACTTGTTTCATGGGGTTGGGGTGCCAGGAGATGACTCTACTTTGAAAACTGGAAGTAGAGAATGACTCCATTCATTCAAACTGGGACTGAAAAATGGAAATAAGGAGGAAAGATGCACATCTCTGCAACAAAATGTTGAACGAAGCAGATCTGAGCAGAAATTCAGAGACCAAACATATTCAGTGCAGACCTCCAGCTGGCTTCTGGTGTCCTGACTGATTCGCTATTTACTGGTTAGCAGACAGGCTTGCTCTGAATGGCCTGGGTACCTTTTATGCCAGGTACCATTCTGGGTGGCTCACATGTATTTCCTCTAATCTTCACCAACTTCCAAATGTCATGCAACTAAAATGAATCCACAGTTTGATCTCAGTTTAGTCATTTCTCAGAGAGGATGACACTAAGCCTGTAAGATACAGTAACATCCTCCATTATACTCTGTACTATTTTTTACTTTACCTCAGTATAATTTGATATTCATGCCTGTGATCGAGCTCCTGGTTACCATATACTGTGTCCATTTTTGTTCCCCAATTGTGAACCCACTGTTTGTAGCACACATGAGCTCTCAAAAACAGTTTTGCGTCCTGGACTGTACAGAGGGAAATTTGTTAAAATGATTAATAAAATATAAGCAAGCATCCATGATCATAGAAATCAGAGCATTTTAAAATTTAACACAGCCTAAATTGTTATTAATGTATGGCAGTCATATACGTAGAAGGGAGTTACATATTTTAATTCTCTGATGGGCTTCCAAGGAAACAGATTAGGTAAAAATATGTACAGATAAAAGTCATTTTATTTGTATTCTTTCCCAGAATTCCTACATTGCAAAACTGTGAGAGAAATTTTTAAAAAGGCAAGTATTTTAGAATAAGTGTGACTGATACATAAGTTTTTTTAACTATTAGAACTCTCAGAGACTCTAGTATGAAACTATTCACTGAAATTTTTCTGTTCCTGTCCTCTCCCATCCTGTGTGCATGCCTGTGTGTGTATGTGCATGTGTGTGTGCGTGTGTGTGTGTGTGTTTGTAAGTGACAAGGGGCTTCTGTTGGCATATTGTTGCTAAACACATTCAGCTTTGGTTTTGGAGGAACTCAGACCCCATCCTTTCATACATCACAGAGTTCAGCAAGCTGCCTCTGCCTTCCAGTAAAATCAGAAGCCTCCTGTCAGTTCTGCAGTGCATTAAGCCCTATCCTCCCAACCCTTGTTGGAAAAACACTGAAGGAAAATATAAACAAGCACTTGTAAACAAGTTTCTAAGAAATCACTCAGCTTGTCAGATTTACCCTAGATATTATAAGCTTTTTTGCTTTCTTTTCCGAGACTGTCTCACGAGAAGTGATGGCACCACAGACCTCTACAGCAGTGTATGCCTGAGCTACGATAATATGAAAAAGGGCGGGCTCGTGCATTGATCCTGGCCGCACAACGGGACTCACATTATTCCCTGCTTCCAGATCTACTCCTGCGACTTCCAAAGAAGAAATTATTCTTTTCATTTTAAGAGAAGGGAACTGAATCAGAGATATCAAATAATGCTTCTAAAATCACACAGTATGTGGTAGGGTCTAGGTTTGCACTCGGGTCTTCTGGCCGAGAATCTGGACTCTACTCAGTGGTTGCTTTCGCTGCATACATGGACAGTCTTTCTCAAGCCTTGTGCCACACGGTCCTTTCTATTCCTGTTACAGCTCAGCATACTGCTCTGTGGTCACATCACAACTCACAGGCCTTCTTTCATCAGCTACCCTGCAAACTGATTCTCCTCCTTTTCAGAGGGTTTACCTTAAAAATCTCTCTTAGTCTTGGGCAGAGGAAGAACCATTCCCACATCCTGGCACTTGCCAGTTATTCTTTGCCTGCAGACTCTCAGCTTTCTCATCCATTAGTATTCTCTTCATTCAGACTCAGGATTCAGCTTCTCTTTGAGGCTGAGATTTGACCGAGAGCCTCTGGCTCAGGGCTGAGGTCAGTCGGTCTTCTTGGTGTTTGGTGACTTCTCTGCCAGCTTTCCCAGCCATACCTTCTCAACCTGAGGGCTCAGTGAGGAAGTGGCTGATCATAGCCCCTACTGGAAATAGGATACGGGTTCTGTGAGCTTTCTTATGAGAGCCTTTGTTCAGCTGTGTCCTCCCACATGGCTACTTTCATTCTATAAATGTGCCTCTAGGTTATGGGAAGAGGTGAATGCATAATGAAGTACAGGTACACTAGATGTTCTACCAGTAGCAAATGTCCATGGAGTGGACATTAGAATCACATAGGTGCTTTTCTCAAAATTTACATTCTTTAGCTCTACCCATGACCTACTGATTCAGAGTCTCTCGGGCCCAGTGCTGCACCATGAAACTGAAGAATCACTGTCCCATAAGGTGATGTCCAAACTGCTTGGCACTATCCACCCAGAGATGCAGAAGACCACATACCTCCATGTGCTACTGCCTAAGTGAGATTACCCAGCTTCCAGGAGCCAGGAAGAGAGGCAGCAGGGCTAACAACTTCTAAGGTTTACTACTTTAATGACAAGAGTATAATGTATTAATTATATAACTTATTGTCTAGTAATCATTGCCATTAATTTGATTAAACGATTTAGAAGCAGACATTGTTTATGAATACAATAATTTACATTTATGAAGTTTTCTGTCATACTGGCTATGCATTTAGTTTTAGAATCTGGAAAACTGAAAAAGTATGACCAGTCTTGTATGCCCAGGGATGGTTAAATGGGAACCTATCTTTGTGACTATGAGTATATCTGTAATGTTAAAATAAAGGCAAATTTTCAGGCATGGAAAAAATTATCTATGTAGGATATGGGTTAAAATACATTCTTCCAAAAAATGGCAGAAACATCATTTTAGCAATGCAGTAACCTTTTCTGAAAGTATTCAATAGACACAACGAGGTAGAGGTCATGATGTAATGAAAATAGCATTCTAATGTAGCACATGTAGTTGTTCTTAGTTGACTTCTGAAAAAATTGTATTAATATTTACTATAAAATAGTTATATAAATATGCAAGTTGTAACTCTACCTTTTATCGTAAAGCACCTGCCACAAGAGTACTTTATTTTAGGAAAATAAACTTGTTTTTGTACCCTAATAAACTTGTCTCCATCGCCTAAGACACGGATACATTTGGACTTTATTTAGTTGTGTTTGACCAAGTAGTTTTATAGGAAAGTCTTCTTGTGCTTCCTTCCTTTAAGAAACTGGCAATAACTATCTTAATCTTCTCTCTCAAAAGTAACTATTGTCAGTATCAGTAAGATTAAGGCTAGAGAAACCTAACAATCTTAAAAAACCCAAATGTTGAAAGGGATGCAAAGACTAAAGACCAGGCTCTGAATGTTCTGCTGAAAATGAAGCCTGTTGTGAGCTAGACTAGTGGTCATGCATTTTACATTCTGGCAGAAAATTTGGCTAATTTTGTCACGTCCTGAGACTTTTCAGGCGACTGAAATTAACAGTGGTGGACTAATTAATCGGAAGGAAATTCCAAGTAACCCAACATTCAGTTTGTGGTGGGTTACTTCTGACTGCTTTCAGCCAAATACACAGTAAGAGGAAGGAAGAGCAGATATGAAAAGTCCACAGTTTCATGAAAAAGGAAGCCCTTGCAAAATTGGGGTGTTAGCACAGTTGCTAAAAAGATTAGCATTAAAAAGAAGCCAAGTACTTTACACTGGGACAGTAAGAAAGATGGCTGAGGGCACCTGAAGAATCAGCAAGACCTCATCCTTCACAGGAATTGGTTCCTTGAGACTCATTTCACTTTGCTCAGCTATCCAGGTACTAAAAGGCTGTTGCAGCCATGGTTTGAAGTGGCCTGGCAGCTCACGCTGGCAGCAGACCTTGGCATTGTCCTTGTGATGCTCAATTTACAGGCATGCAGAATACAAGAGTCACAGCATTGTGAATGTTTCCAGACACATTTCAAAGAACGACCTGAGAGGTGAGACAAAGTACTCCTGAGAGCTGGTACTGCATGGAGTTGTGGGAAGGAAGTTAGAGTTACAGTGGAAGTGGCAGGAAAGAGGAATGCCACAAGAAGTGATCAGAACCAATCAAGAGGGGCCACGTGGCCCACAGCCAACATGGCCCTAGGGGGAGGGCCACCAATCACCTTGGGCCTTCCATTTCACCATCACACGCCCTGATGCTGAACATGGAGCTACAGTATAAGGTCTGCTCTACTGAGTTTTGACCCTGCTTAGGTCCAATTCATTTCCATCTCTCTACTCATTTTTTGGAAAGGGCATTTTTAACCTCTGCCATTTGGTTTTGGATAAAGTAACTTGCTTTAAAAATTTTTTTATAGTTGCACAACCAAGAGTCTGCTATCAGTCTTTTTGATTTGGATATTTGAAAAATACTAGAAATATTTGATACTTTGGGGGAAGCAAAAACTGGGCTTTTGGTTGTATGCAGGATAGTTATACCATGTTAGGCCAATTTATGACTTTATTATTGTCTATATTTGGAATATAATGAGATGCGTTTAGGTGCCCAATTGGTATGAGGTGTACTGTGATAGTCAAACTTAATTGTCCACTTTACTGGATTATAAAACTTATGGAAAAGTGACTGGGTCTTGAGGGTTCTGCTTCCCACAACCATGAACTACACTTTGCTCTACCTTACTCGGATATTATTTTCTTAGAGCCAACTGATTATGAACTGAATCCTCTGAAACTGTAAGCCAAATAAACCTCTTCTCCTTTATGCTGTCAGTCTCAAGTATTTTGTCCAGCAATGGGAAAGCTGATGAATACATTAATTTGGCAAAACCTCCCAGGTGATTTTGTGATTCACAGTAACCACTAAAGTGAAGAAGTAGAAAAATAAAACCCTATTCTAAAATAATTAATAGATTTAGATAAGGTGAGAGTGGTTAAAGGATGAAACCTTCACTGAGGAATGCTAAAAATGAGTCTCAGATATGGGAAACAGAGGTCTCCAGTCAGCTGGATAATAACTTTCACTTACGCTGGCCTGGATAACATCATTTCTAAGATAGTAAAATCATCTCCAGAAAACAGTCACCATAGGAATCAAATGTACTGCAATAATACAATGAACTTGCACACTAGGAAAGAGAAGGCTCTCAAATAGTGAAAGTGCTATTTTGTTTAAGACTGGGGGTGGGGCCAACAGAGGAATCCATCCAAGGACTCCGTGCTGATTGGGGTGATTTTCTTTTCTTTTTCTTTCTTTTTTCCTGTTATGATTTTAATGATTGCTTTGATGCAAGGCCAAGTGTGTAATTTTCCCAATAAACTGTTTCCATTGTCTAAAACCTGGATGTATTTTGACATTGTTTAGTTGTGTTTGGTCACGTATTTTTACAGGAAAAGTTTCTCTGTGTTCTCTTTTCCCCTTGGAAAACTTTAAAACAGTAACTATTTTAAAACATTCTCTGAAACCTACAGAATTTCCCAGTTCAAGTCTTAGTCACTGTCCTAATTTTGAAAATCATCACAATTGATTGTGCCAAGTAAATTCTGATTTCAAGTCTTAGTTTGAGCACTGTTTTCTGGGGAAAAATGTTTTAATTACTGGATTGAAAGAAATATACATTTGTAAATCACTAAAATAATTTTAAGTGCCTCTTTTGATAGTTGGCCTCATTTTCTCTCCATTTGATTGTTTTTCATAATAAATTTCAAAGTGGTCAAACTCTGACAATTTCCATTAATTTATGTTTCAATATTTTTGAGCTTTTAACTTTATTGTCCAAGTTCTGTTTCTGTCTCTGTGCTTCTATCTTTTTCTGTATCTACACATATATACACATTTATAAATATATATATAATGAAATAATTATTTCATTATATATAATAAAACTATAATATGAAACCTGTGCCTGTTCTACATGGAAATAATCAGATGATGAATATACAATGAATTGAATTGAACTCTTCTATAGCTATCATTTCTCATCTATTCAGCTTGGTTCCTAAGTAGCATCAGGCACAATTCACAACTTGGAGCAAATCTAGGGATGCCCCAATTTATCCCCATCATCCATCTATCCATTCAGTCAGACAGACAGACAGCCAACTATCCATCCATCCATCCAGCCATTCATTCATCAATCCACCCATCCATTTATCCTCCCATCCACTCAACCAGCTTGGTAGGAAGTATTCCCAAAGGTCTACTATATATTAGGCATTGGGCCCATTCTAAGGATATATGTTTTGCAAACCAAGTTCTTACAAAATACCAAGGAAGCATGAATGTATGAAAATTATATGAGAATTTCAAGCATGATTTAGGAATCTCTGAAGAAACCAGATACAAGGGATATAGTTTGCATATTAGTTAAAATTTTTCTATTACACCATTTATTCAGTATGCCCCCCTTCATCCAAATAATGACTTTCATTAGGAAATGTTTAGGGAATGTACACAGAAAAATAGACATGACATAGGCTCTTAAAATGCTTAAATTCCCATAATTTATGTTTCCCTGGGACTGCATCAAAAGATTATAAAAAGTTAAAAACTATTTTATCCCAATCCATCACCTCAAAAATAAGAAGAAACAAATCATATAATTAAAGACAACAGCCACCTACAAAAATTCTCACTTGTTTGCTCATTTTAGACGCATTTTGCTACTGTGTAGTATTAGTGCTACACATCAATTCTAGCCCTATCTTCCATGAATTCCCAGACAACTTCATTATACTGTTGGCTCATAAAGGCCTGGGTTTCACTAAGAATGAGAATACTGCAGTCATCAAAATAATTAAATGTAGCCACATTAAAAATGATTCTTTTTTTCTGTAGAACTTTATAGTAGTCACATCAAAATACTACAATCAAGAAGAGGCTCTAACTGTTGAAAGAAAATGATGTAGTTATGTATCTTGACTCTAAATCCTATCTACCTAAATTCAACTCTGGTCATTCTACCACTGTTACTCTCTAAAAAAGGGAGCAGGAGTGTTGAAGTTTGTAAAGTTGCTATAAAATATAACATACTCATAAAGAGCTATTATACACCCTGATTTAAATGCTGTATATTATTCTTTACCTGAAGAGAAATACTTGTGGAGTGAAGGATTTGGAACTTGATTTGTTATATTTGGGTATGCTGTAAATTGCCATGAACAAATATTACTAATCTCATCCCACCAGTGAAATGACTCAAGCAAGGGGAGACCAAGTGACTAACATAGGTCTCTGTACTAAATTAAGTTGGAATTAAAACTCAACAAACCATTTTTAAGCTTATCCCAAGAGTTTATTCATTACAAACTTCAGCACCTATAAGAAGAGGCGTATCTATGGACTCCTCTACTGGGATCAAAATGCCTCACTCGCCTTGGTGTTCATAAGATCACTAATCAATATTTTTTTGCATATATGAAGCTGTTATAAGGCATTAGAGAGTTTCTCTAATTTTGGGTACAGGAAAACAAAATTCCAAAGAAGATATGGGCTTCACTGTTTATCGCTGCTGATAAAACCAGATGATGGGTTAATATTACAAAGAAACACTGATTCCTCCCACTGTAGTCTACACCCAATGGTTTTGCTCCTTACATTCTTCACTATCCCACTGTCCCTATATTTAGCAAAGTTTATGACCTATGCCCATGAATTTCAACTGATTTTCTCTTACCTCCTCATGGTTATATAGTAGATTCATGCAGGTCTCAGGATCAAAGCAAACATAAATTTTATTAGAAAGCAAGACTGGGATTTGTTCATATGATAACATCATAATAAGTTTCACTTATTTCTTGAAGTTATAAGTTGTAACACAGAATGTGATGATCATATATTTTTCATAGGAGTTAAATTTTTACCAAGAGACATGATGATCATACTTTAAATTCTTTTTTTGCAAGTGCTGATGGTTAAATCCAGGGCCTCAGGCATGCTTGGCAAGTGCTCTTCCACTGACTCAAGCATTATCTCTAAACTTTTGAATTCTTAGGAGTAAGAAATAACCTTTATTAACAAAACCAATTTTAATTAATTGATTTCTGATCTCAGTGTTAAGAGGTTTTAAAGCAAATGTTTCTTCTAAATCTTTCTTTATCAATATAGTGAGATGTAGGGCACTAAATTCTGTAACTATAAAGTCATTTTTTTTTCTCATTGTCCTTAAAAAGTTTTATAGACATAAAATAGCTGGAGAAGTTCTAAAAGAACTGATTGAAAGTTCATTGGCTGTTTAAATAATCTTTGTCTCTTTAAAATATGAACTTTGGGGAAATCTCCCATATGGGGAATTCTCCCATAACATCTGCCATTTTAAAAGCAAAAAATGTATCTCTATCCACTAAGCATTTTTATTTTTATGGATCACATCCTCAGAATAAGGACTTCAATGCTTCTAACAGGGAATAGCTAAGAAACTGCAAAAGTTAAATGGCATATTTTGATAACCAGTCCACAAATCCACACTGCATCAAACTAAACCAAGCAGAATCCTCAGGTCATCAAATCTACAAAGAAAGTAAATATCTTCTGTAAAAATTTTACAAAGAACATAGCTTCCTAAGAGCATGTTCAGCAGTATTTGGAATACAATTTTATTTTTAAAAGGTTACTTAAATAATAGTACACAAAACTGGACAAACAAAAAGATACAGGTTTAGATGTTTGCTCAGATACTTGCTAAAAGAAGTGCTTTTCTTAACCCTTACAGACTTTAATTCCATTTTTTGGTAAAATTTAATTTGAGATAACATCTAAGTTCCCTTTCAATCCATAATTGTGGATAGCTTACTCTGAGATAATAATATTTAAGAACACTACAAAATTCACAAAACACTCTCACATCAACCATTTCACTTGATCATCATAATAAAGTCTTGGTTTTAATTCAGGATAAAATGGAAGCAGTTATTGCTCCTTAATTTTCTCAACATTTTGATATGCAATCGGAGGAACTACAACAATAACTAGAACGATGTCTGAAGTGTCCTCAAACTATTTGAAGGCTGAAAGCCCAGTAGCGTTTAGGTAAAATTGGGTTATTTTTGGAGCTCTTCTTTACAAAAATTTTTTTATGAAAATTGGAAACTGAAAGAAAAATAGTTTACAAAGAGAAGGCAAAGGAGATCCCTGGTCCTGAGTGGAATTCTGAATATTTCTGATGTGTTTCACTTCATTTACCTCCAGAAAATACAAAAATACTTCCTCAAAAATATGCCTAACTCTACAGTTAAAGAAGTACAATAAAAATGTGATTTTATTTCATCTTTGCAACAATCTTGTACAGTAGGCAAGACTAAAAAGTCTGTTCCAATCAAGTTCCAAATTACTGTTCATCTCAAAGGCCCCTGGATTTCCTAACCATTGAAATCCACAAGTTATCTAAAAGACTCACTTTAGCCAGGAAATCTAACCTCTTTCCTCATTAAAACCATCATGAACATGAGCCTTTGCTTCTTGCCTTCCTTCCCCCTCCCTCTCCCACTTACTGCCCACACCCCTCTGGAGATTCAAAGAAGCAGGTAAACAGCCAAAGGACGGGCACCAGAAAAGAAGGAGGAGAAACAAGATGCATCCACAAGATAATCTGATAATGCTCAGTTGGCTGTAAAGTGCCATAAGTAACTAAATCCATATCTGAAATGCAGTATATTGTAAAACAAGATTTTAACAGCATTTGTCAGTCTGAGTTGTCATTTACAGCAACAGTTCGTAGGGCCATAACAAAGACTCAGAAACGAGGAGTGCTGCTTTTGTTTGGATGTGAGTGGATTCTATCCCGTTCTACTTATCCAACTTCAATAATTCACACAGAGCATAAGTAAAAATTCTCCGCAGAATATATAAATAGCCAGAATACTCCCTTTTCTGCCCAGGTAAAAAAATCAGTGCACTATGTATAATCTAGAACCAGAGTAGTTGGGTCATAACATCTCATATTATAATGCTTGAGGCTATGTGCTTTTTATTTAATTCTTCTTCTTATTATTATTATTAATTATTTTTACTATTTGAGGTGCCAAAGGCTCTCATAAGTGCAAAGTCATTTTCTTTAAAGGTTTCCCTTTCCTTCTCCAATATGAATTATTGCCTTCAATATGCCTGGAGGGTAAAATAATTTTAATTCTTCTCCAAAGAAGAGAAAAATTATGGACTTTCCATCAACTCATTAACTTCTTGACCCTTGCAAAAACATGAATTGTTAAATCCATATCTAATGAAAAGTAATTTCCATATTTTGGTCATAAATACCATAGTGGGTATAATTTTGAATAGAAATTAAACAATTGCTAAGACAATAGTGAGTCAATTAAGATGGAGTATTCATAATACCCACTTAATAGATACATTCATTAAAAATTTCAATTCTTTAGTATCATGCAAATTCACAGCTATAACTCTCAAAACTAAATTACCTTGTTCTAACATCCAATGAATTTAAGGGCCTTAAATATGAGTATCTGAGATTGTATGATGCCACTCCCTTCAACTCTAATTTGTTGTCCTTGTTTTAATGAATAAATCCCAAATCAGCATTCCTGCCTTTGATCCCAATTCTTTGGCAGCCAGCTTAAAAAATCTGAAAAACAAATCATCGGTCACTTTCTAGCCAGATTTCTCTGTCCACAGTTTGTATATGGCTATCTCCCATGGCAACGGAGAAGGTAGGGTGGGATAAGCAAGCTCCTCTGCATTTTATAACAAGTAGCTCGATCAGAAGCCCTTTCACTTAATTAGAAATCCAAACATGTGAGGACAAGAGGCTTTTACTCCTTTTCCACTATACTTTCTACTTACCAAGACCTCTTTTTATTTCAGTGGAGGAATCATTATAAAACTATAACTATTTAGAATAAAATCCAAACAATTATATGAATCATATTATATATGTGTCTGCATATATATATATATATATATATATATATATATGCACACATATATAATTTTACCTTTAACTGACCTCACAGAGTAACAAAAAGAAAAATATTAAAGCCCTGGAATTATTTAATTCTTTTTTTAAAAAAACTCTAAATGTTTCCATTTTCTCAGGCACTATATTTTTCATTAACAGCCATCAGCTAAGTATCTCACAAAGGGATCCCAGGTAAGTTCACATTTACTTGAGTAGACTCCTGAATGCCACCTTCAAAACCCTGTGGGAAGGCATTTTTCTCAGGCACAATCATGCTCTGAAACTGCCACATTAACTTGGTGCAGCCACAATCCGGTGAGTAAACCAAACAGAGAACTTACCTTATTACAGACAAGTGGCAAACTGCAGGCGCTTTTCAGCTTGAAGCTATCTAGCATAGTTGTTTAGAAATGAACAAAACATCTTTCACTCCCGTTAGAGAACTGCATATCCACACTTGGCTTTCTTCACTGCAGAGCGGCAAGAACGTCTGCCCACTTCCCTGGGAGAGCAACAGCCTCTTTCCACAGAGCACTTGCTGCTCTGAACTGCAGAGACTTAGAATGAAAGTAAGAGGAACCCGTGATGTTTAAATACCGTGGCTCTTGATTCACAGGATATGACTCAACTCTCAAACCAGTAGGGTTAGAGTTTCCCCTGGCAAAATTGTTGGTGCAGATTATGTAACAAACATCATATTTGGGGTCCTAAAATGCTTACAGACTAAATATTTAAAAACTTTCGCCTGCTCAATCAAGCACGCATTTTTAGTAGTCAATTTCTTGCCTATGGCACAAGCCACAACCTGAAATGAGAATAATTAATGCTGCACCACAAAGAAAGTACTCTGCTTGCTCGCGCAGTGAATTAATTTAATGTTATTAAAGATGTGTCATCTTGCCAACATCTCCCTGACAGACAAAAGAAAAAAAAAAAGAGGCACGCTAAAGTCACTAGCATTCTCATCAGTACAAAAAACAATGTACAGAATAAAGCTCTACTTTAATATGCAAGACACAGCAACCCTACACAACAATAGAATCTCCTTCACTAAATAGATCTCTGTAGTTGGCCAGAGCTGTTTCCCACAGAAACCCTGTGCTGCGCGGTCATTACCTTGTGATGCTAACTCTGCCTACCTTTCCAGCTTCTAGGTCTTCTTTATCTGTTTTGTGAACATTTCTAAGGGAAAATGACTAATGACACAACTAATTCCTCTAGTCAATGTGGCAGTGAATTCTGTACTTTCTCCACCACTGTTACCTCTTAACTTTGGGCGGCATGAGGGTTGATCACACATTAAAGCACTGTTTGGACACCTTAGTCAATAAATAGTGTACATAGACCTAGCTCGTCAGAGCAAAGTCTACTAGATAAATAAGATAAGTATCACCATCATGAAGGAAAAAAGATGAAAGAACACATGTTAATCATAACAGTAAATGAGCCGCAACTAGTGCAGGGCTACTTAGTAGAAGCAGAGTATAAGGTGATTGACATATCTAAGCATATGCATTTTAGTAATCATATGGCAAAAGTAAAAAGAAACAAAATAAAATTTAACAATATTCACCACAGAGACTGTAAAATATGTAAAACATACTTTTAACATTAATGTAATTATTAAAATAATTTTCCATTTTGTACTAGTTTTATAGATTGATGTGTACTCTACACTTGTGTTAAATTCCAACAGAGATAGCAACATTCAAGCACAGTGAATAATATAAAGCCAGAGTTTAAGGTTTGTTCTCAGTCTTCAGATGTTCTTTCTCCAGAAAGTCCTTTCATGGACTGCCCTTCTCAAATTTCTTTCCATTTCATCTTTTTTATTTCTTTCACACTACAATTCCTTCATAGCACAATCCAGAATAATCTCCTTTATTTGATTATTTTGCTTGTATACCACTTAAAAAATATAAGAACCCTGAGGCAAGGATCTTGTATTTAATATGTATCTCCAACTAGTGGCACAGTGATCAAAA
The DNA here is from genome assembly GCA_004027455.1 of Hydrochoerus hydrochaeris. Lineage (NCBI taxonomy): Eukaryota > Metazoa > Chordata > Mammalia > Rodentia > Hydrochaeridae > Hydrochoerus > Hydrochoerus hydrochaeris. Next base: position 30,491 of record PVLA01007331.1, on the reverse strand, counting down.
TTTAATAAACACTTTAATAAAGAAATAAAGTATAAATTTCTGCTGTGGCTAGGCATATAATAGATTATGATGAAACATGCTTGGCACATCACTGACTTTTTTGCCAATATTTCAAGCAATGTTTTTTTGAAATGAAAAACGGTCTCTTTTAAATAATATTAATGATCCTCAGTTTGTAACATGCTTCCTTCTTATATCCAATGTCCTGTATAAGTAAAATATTTGTTATTACTCTGCCAAATATTTAAGCAGATACTTTGAATACTTTGACCCTTGTGACATAAGTCCAATTACCATTAAGACATCTACTTGTCCCTTCTTCCCAGAAGGGCTGCAGGAGGCCAAGAGGAAAAGAAAAAAAAAGCATAAACTCAATGTACACTATTCACAGAGTCCCAGTGCGAGGGTCAAAGATGGGCACTGACCCACACAGTGCAGTAAGAACTAAACTCTCCTTGGCTGACATTGGGAAACAGGTTACATTCGTAGAATGTTAAGCCTGAAAATGTTAGTTGTCATATTTTCTACCACATAATGAGATGTTTTCTGAAAATGAGGCCAGTCAAGGGGAAAACAAAGCCAAATATATGAAAAACAGGTTCCTGACAGCTCGTAGTCCCCAGATGTTGTCACACAGTAAGTGATGTCTGCCTTCTGCAGCAATGATGGATATGCCAGAATAGTCACTGTGGGATGTTCCCAATAGTGAAAAGCTGAAAACTCTGCCATGAGCCATGAACAGTGGAAGGGTTAAAACACTAATGGATTAGCCAAACTAGTGAAACCGTGTAGCTTCTTTTTGTGTTTTGAAAGAATCAGACTATCTAGACAACTGATAAGCAAAGATCTCTAAAAGATATTAAATGGAAATAACATGTTGTAGAAAAATATACTACCCCAGTTCTGAGGAAAGGAATGTTCACATGCTAATTCACAGGAGTCTGGTGGTGGGGTGGGGGTGCTAAATAACAGCTGTGGACAGGTAGAAACCTGAAAGAAGGGAGTAGTGAAGGACAGAGATCAAATCGATTTGCTCAGTTTATTAGACCCTCATAAATCTCATGAAATTAGTTCATATATCAGGTAACTTGAAAAGAATGTTACTTTAAGAATAATTTACTATTTTATATTTCCATATTTTACAACATTAGCCTCACCCTAAGTGAACAACTTTCCATTATCTTTTCAAAACAATGTGACAGAAAGAAAAGTACTCTTCTCTGGCCCAATCTCCATTCTTCACCAGCCCTGATCTATGTTTTCTGATTCGTCAGTCTGGCTAAGGGATTTGCCAAAGACAGAACAGAGACAGAGACAGGATGGAGAGCAACCAGAACAGCCAGCCAGCTCCGCTAGGCCTCCCGCGCAGCCCTATCTCTGGCCAAAGCCTGCTTTTTTTTTTTCTTTTCCTCTTGGCCTCCTGCAGCCTATTTTATTGTCTTCATAAAAGATAGCTTAGATTTCCTCAGAAATAATGTGTCAACAGTCTAATGTTTATAATAATATGCCTTATATTGTATTAACTTAGCATTGGATTAAAATAAACTTTTTATTCACTGCTTATGGGAAATTTTCTGGTTTCTGAATTAGGTACAATAATTGCTTTCCTGGGCCGGAGATATTGCTTGCCTGCCTAGTAGGTGTGAGTCCCTGAATTCAATTCCCAGTAAACCCCCCCCCCAAAAAAAAAACTGCTTTCCTAATTAGCTCAAAATCTGGAATTGGTTGATTTCATGGCTTTCCCATATCCTTAAAAATCTTTGTATTACTTCAGGCATATTCACAGTATCTCATGCTTTGTTTCTACAGCGTTCCCTCCTTTAAAATCACACAGAAAAGATGCTTTGAGTCTGAGGCAGGAGCGAGACCCTTTGGACTTAATGCTGCTAACCAGGATTTAAATTTATATGAGGCTGACAGATAGATGCTAACACTGCCATCTTGTTCTTAGAGCACACTTATCTTAGTGGCTTAAACATTTTAAATAATCAGTTGATATTCTCCTTCCATTCTCCTCGCCTCCACTTAAAATCTCATCAGAATGCCAAATTTGCTTTAGGTTTTCTGGAAGAAATAAAACCTTACAGATGCACACGAAGCTTGCATATGCCCCTGTCTGTAGCATCTCGTTTCTGTCTTCAAAGGTACATACTCTCCTGTGTTCATATGTGTCATTTTCATAGAGCTTTAATACTTTTACTAGATATGTGTGTATCTAAAGCAAGAATCAATTAGCATGTCTTAGCTTCATAAAATGGTATCATAGTATATAGTATTTAATTCCATTAAAGCCCTTTTAACAGTCTCTTCTTGAGATTAGCATACAATTCTATATAGTTGATTCTTTTTCACTTTGTGCAAAGTTACAATTCATGTAACCATTCTCTTATTAGTAGACATTTAGGTCATTTCTAATCTATTATTATTATCAACACATTCTATTTTTTATATATGTGCAAAAATTACTCTGAAGGTGAATAGTTAATAATGGAATTGTGAGTACATAGAATACTCACAACCTCTTTTCTAGATACTACCAAACTACATCCCAACATAATTAGACCAGCTTAAAGCTTGGCCAGTGGTGTATGAAAATCCTTGTTGTGCCAGGTTTTTGTAAATCATCTCCATTGTATTGATATTTCAGATGGTGAAATATCAAGTCTTGCTATCTGAGTAGAAATTGTGATTTGTGTTCAGCAAAGAATCTCAATGTATTAATTTAGATTTCCCTGATTACTACTGAAGCTGAACATTCATTATTATTATGATCCTTTTTCTATTGGGTTGTTTTTATTTCTTTTCTGTATTTTTGAGAGATCTTATCTGAGTTCTAGATACAAATATAGTACACAAATAACTTTTGTTTTAACAATTCCTTATAATGTCATTTCCTTTTTTTTTTCTAGTGCCAGGGGTGGAACTCAGGACCTCATGCATACTAGGTCAGCTCTCTACACTAAGCTACATCCTTAGCCCTGTGGTTCATTTTTTTAATTAAAAATTTTGTTTTTCTCAGTTACCAATATCTCTTGCATTAAAAATGTGAAAATTGATTTTTAAAAAATTTTTTCTTAAAGCATTACCAAAAATGTCAGAAAACTACCAAAAATATCTAAAGGGAACTGAGATTACCCACTCCTTATGAACGGCTCAGTTCATCACGCAGTGCCAGGCTTCCAGACCACGCCAGAGGGCATAAACCTGAAGCAGCACATGTGCTTTGAATGAGGGAAAGCCCTTGTAAGCAGACTGATGATGACACAGATGAAGGTGATGAACAAACGGAGACATAACCATGGACCTGAGGCTGAGCTAATGCATTCCTTCACAGAGCTTTAAAAAGATGACGGAGTTACTGTAAGAAATCCATCCAAGCGGCTGTGGATACTGAGATACCTTTGTACTCAAAGATCATTCACAAAATAAGTGGCCAGATTTGAGGTAGCAGACACCTGAGACTGAGCTTTATATTTTCTCAAGGAGTTTAAACTTGGGTTTATTTAGAAGATTAATAAGAACTAAAGAGGTAAGAAGGTTATCACTTGAAGGAAAAATACTTTTTCCACTTTTGCTGCTTTATTAGAAAAAAAAATGCTCTATAGTCCTTAGGAGTCATAACAAATGGTGTACACATCTTGCTCATGAAATTAGTCACAATCTATCAAATTAAAGCTAAAATAAATTCTTGTTATTAAACATTGCTGAGTAATTACCTTTGTAAACAATGTATAAAAATTTGTTTCTTTTGTAAATACAAATTTTACTATATTTCTTAATTCATGTTGTAACTATGTCCTTTAAAAAAACCTAGAAAATTAGACTGCTTAATATTTTTAACCCAGAAGCAAAAAAAGTCTGGAACTGGTAATAGCAACCAGCAGCACCATGTATTTCTTAAGGATCACAGCCATTCCGCTTCCCTGAAACCCCAAGGTTTACACTTCAGCACTCTAACCCCTCTAGGACTTAGACACCTAAATGTATTTTCCCTACTTGGAGGTGACAGTGAAATGAATCTGAAAATGAGAAATAAGACCATATGAGAATTAAGGTTTGAAATAAAAATATAACAGTTCAGAGCATAGGTAAGTGAACTGTCAGAAGAATCCAAACTCCAATGTCTGGAGACACACACATTAACAGGTAATGTATGCTGGACTCTGTGAGGGTCACAGTGAACTGAATGAAGGGTAGAACTCAAGCCCATGTAGAGCGGATCATCTCAACCAGTTTCCTGATGATTAGCCAGATGTGAGAAGAGACCAGATCTCCAGACTTTTCAAGCAAAGTTACACCTCTGCGTTGTTACATGAATAATCCTGATTTTTAAATCTTAGTTTTCACAGGTTATGAGACAAACAAAAAGTTTGGGGAGTCAGAGTCACAGACCCTGAGGTACAGTGACAATCTGATGAAACTACTGGTTCCACCTGTGCAAATGACATGTCAAATCGATATGACGCAGTGCAGACTAGGAAACAGTTACAAAGCAGTCCCAGAAGCCAGCCTGGACAGCCTGGATGCTGTGGCAGGATGTCCTGGGCTGGTGGCCCGGCCCTTCTTACTGGGACTTGCCTCTCTAAGTGCATTCAACTGCAAGTCCGAGAGCAATGTGCCATTCTGCTTCCACACTCACCAACCTGCTTTCTGAATAGAATTTAGGATCTCTTGCAGCCTGCCTTCAGGGAGAACTGGCTGGAAGCTTGAGGGATTAGAGGAATAACTTGGCAGCTGCCTCTCAGTATAAAAGAATAAATGGACTGACTGGCTAGAGATTTGCTCATGTGTTATAAAATGGGCTGAGTACATGAGCTTCTCATTTCCCAGCAGTTTCACTTCCCGTTGTAAATGGGATACCAGCATTTGGACTTTGCACATCAGTTTATGCGCTCTGTTAGTCTGAGCCCAGCTGTGGAGGACAGATGTGAATCATAACTGCTGATAACAGTGGTTGCTGGACCTATGAGACTTTGGATGGTGGTGAATTCTCCAACACAGACCCACCCCTCCCCGATGGCAGCTGGGATCTTAAGCAATGCATCTTACATCCTGGCCTCCTCTCACTCCCCTCGCGTGGCCACCCATTTCAAAGGAGTCTCATTTGGGTCTGGAGAGATCCAGAAACAACTTAGAAAAGTGAAGTTAACAATTAAAGATAAGTGAAAGAAACAGAAAGCTCACAGATTACAACATATTTTTAATCACTGGAACTATGGAACAGGCACTGGGGTGTGTGCTTGCCCTGTACCTTTCCACTTAATCCTCAGAAACCATGTGAAATGCACACTACTTTGAGCAATTATTCCACTTTACAAAGTAGAAAAACGATTGCTAATGGAGGCTAAGTAATCAGACTATCTGTACCCACCTAACAAGCAGCAGAGTTGGGATTACACTACACTCTGTTGTTTGTATACATCTTTTCCTTTCTTTTTTTACATGATATATAACTAGCACTCATATTCCAAACACAGTTCTAGGTATTTCACTAATATTAAAATATTTATTACTCTTAATCATATTTAAAAAACTATACTAAACATTCCTACTGTGATGGAGAAACCAAGGCAAAGAAAAGTTTAGTAATTTGTCAAAGATCATACAGATACATGATAGGTGGCATAACCTGGATTTGAGCTCCAGGGAGCAGGCTTTCAAACTTTCAGCTACTGCTAGAGAGACATGATGAAGATTCCAATTTTAAATATTAATTTTAGTAATACTGTAAGTACAGTTCTTCAGAATAATGGATGAAAACACAAGGGAAAGAAATCTCATTATATCATTTCTCCTTCTTATATGCCAGTTAGAAGAACTATAATCCCTCTCCTGGATTTGATAGCTAGGAAGTAAGAAACCACAATAAAATTTACAGATCTGAAGACAATTATGTTTAGGGGATAAGTTCAAGAAGGATGATAAGTTTAAGTCTGAACCCTTTACCCCTCATTAGTGTAGGGAGCAAAACAAGAGCTATTTTTTCCACTTCTGTATTCATAAATGCTGAGAGGTAAAGTCTTGGAACTGTAAAATGCAGCACATATTACAGAGTTTAAATTGCAAATCATTTCTCCTAGAAACTGAGCAAGTTTAATTTCAGAATAAAAATGCATTGAACATAAAGAAGTTGATGTGGATACCTCCTACTTGCAACTGAACTTTTTGTTATACCTAAAGTGGAACTTTCAGATCCATAAATTCTTGCCTTTATTATGAATAATACTTTGGAATTGATTTGATAAAAATAACACCTTCTGACTCATTGTAAATGGGAAAGAAGCTCTTCTTTCAAACAGTGAGGAAAGGACTTACTGATTCCCACACCACTCAACAATTCAGTTAGATGTGTTCAGTCAGGGACTAAAAAGAGAACCCAAACCCGAGCCCAGAGCTCTCCTCCCTGAAGTCCCCCATATGCTCTGTTCCCTTCCCAACTGATTTAGTTCATTAGCTGTTTGCACAATCCATCTACCATTGGAGGGAAGAGGCAGCGTGTCACAGAGCTAGCGCCTTCTGAGCTGGCTCTAAATCACAAGGGCAGTACCTGTGCTACCTTCCTTCAGCCCTTGATTCTCCACGAGCAGTCCAGTCTTTTTGCTCAACACAATTTACATGATCTGGTTGTGAAAACATAGCTCATTTCCCTGCAGTGTGACTTCCCTACATCTTCAACACGGAGCCAGCCCCAAGCCCTTCCTATTCAGATCCATCTGTTTTCATCTTTGTCTGTCTGTCTCCACTCTCTCATTGGCTGTTTCCATTCTGCCTTTCATGATTCTCTAAACCAGAAAGTGTTAAAGGTCTTAAAGCAACTATTTAAGCAAATATTACTGGGAGATTAAGAGGGAATACTTTAATGGGTCTAACTGGACTGTTGAGTTTATAGGGAGAAGTAAAGTCCTCTCTTCACTTCCTGGACACATACTATGTCTAGCCAGTTCCACGCCATGTATTTGTTATTACCATCAATATTATTATGTCTAATATTGAATCATTTGAGATGAGAAATTTTTAAAAGTTTAAAAATTTATAAGTTGTCTAGCTTTATTTTTAGCCAATACCTCATTTTCTCTTAAAATAAAAAAAAAGATATTAGTTCTATTAGCAAATCAGTTGTATTTAATACACACTCCTAAGTAATTCTCTGGACTTTTCCTCTCGGTCCTCTTTGCTGTTTTTCTCCTGCCCCTTAAATGCCTCTTCTCTAGACTCAGTGTCTGCTTGTCTTGTTGGAAAGCTCCCTGAGGCCAACCAGCTGTTCGACAGATGAGCACACACAGGAGACACATCGGGGGTTAGTTGATCGCCTATCGAAGGTACTGAAGCTTCTCTGCTCCAATCAGTGTTGCTGCGAGGGACTGCACGCCAACATGGTCAGACTTTCCAGTTGTTGAAGACCCATGTAAAGTATTTCTTAAAATACTGCCACAATGTTTTAGCTACCCAGATTCAGCCTGGAAGCCCAGTCTATGATGGCACCTGTTTTCTATTCTCACAGAGCACAGTAACTTTATGTCCATGACACTGATTACTGCTCCTATGCAGGTCACCCCCATCACAGTCTTTACCTCACCACTAAATTATATGTGTATAATATGTAGTGCAATTATTTTAAAATAATATATACATGTATAACTATTTAAATATAAATTAACTATATATGTAATTTAACAGTCACTGAACTCTCTATTGTAGCTGGTAGGAACTCAAAGATGATCAGCACATCTGTCCTGTCCAGATACTTCCATCTGGACATATTCCTGGCATCTCAAATGGGGCTTGTTTGAAATGACAATTTTCGCCATCATGCCACTTCACACTCTTCCTCTCCATCGCAAACTCACCTCACTGCCTCCTCCCTTGTCTGAAGGAGGCTGCTTTGATGACACAGGTACCTCTCCTTCCTTCTTTTCTCTACTTTTCTCCCTTCACAGTATTTCCCAGAGCATAGCTTCTTACAAACATAACTGGGTTATGTTTTGTGGTAATCTTTAGAGTATCTCTGAAAGTGTTTGTGACACTCCCCAAAAGGTAGGGGTCTGTGTCTTCTCCCTTTGAAACTGTTGGCTTTTGTGACTATTTTTACCAATAAAATATGACAAAAGTGATGCCCTGTCCCCCCAAGCTGAGATGCTACAAGGCTCCAGTTACACTTTGCTTATAGACACAGCCTCTCTTGAACTCTGTTATATCAACTTTCTGTGGGCTGTCTTATTTGGAAGCCCAGTCAGCCCCCATGGAGGGTCTCTGAGACCCCAGTAAGAGCAAGAGCTCCCAGCCAGCTCTGAGCATCTCCAGCTTGTTCCACAATTGTTTCCAGATCCATGATCCATTGAAATGCAACTGCATGAAGGACGCCAAACTAGGATTTTCCTGGCAAATCATTCATATCATTCCCCAAGATCAAGAGCAAAATAAAATGGTGCCAGTGGCGATTTGTTACACAACAATGGTAACCAAAACAGAAGGGAGGTTTGACCATAACAGACACCTAAATGACTCATGTCATTAAGTTTGGGACAGGAAACAAGGGAAAGCTGATGGGCCCACCAGGAAGGTGTCAGCTAAAGAGGTTGATTAGCAAGAGTCGGGCTTCAAGGAGGCTCAGAGAAGTAAGAAAACTGTTGCTGGAAACTGAAAGGAAAGGGTCCCTTGTCTTGCAGGTACAGAAAGCACGGCAACACTCATTTGTGCTAGAAGTGAATGTAATGAATGTGATAATGCAGCTGAGGACACCTTGATGTATTTTTTGCTTATTTAAATTAATTTTACCTTGTCAATAATAAAATGCAAGAGGAAAGTATCTGGATTTAGTGGCAAAACCTATTTTGCCTCAGTATCCTAGGAGGCTGAGGCAGAAAAACTGAAAACTTGAGTTTCACCTGGGCGACTTAGCAACTTAGTGAAACCCTGTCTTAAAATTAAAAAAATTTTTTTTCTGAAAAAACTTGAGGATGTTATTTCAGTGCAAAGACCTTAGGCTCAATCTCCAGTAGTGCAAACATAAATAAAATAGGAAGGTTATGCACTAAGGAACAAACTATGACAGATAAAGGACTTAGAACTTGATAGATTTCAAAACAAATACCTTCTCGGCTTTCTACACTGCAATTTAAGAAACAGCTTTAGTCTAAAGAATCCAATAATCCAGGGGAAATTATAAGATCTTTTATTCAGACTTCAGAAATATCTAAGGCAGTATCTTTTCCAATGTTTAAGATTGACAAGTTCTCTCCAAGAATCTTAAAACAATGCTTCACAAATTCTCTCCATTACACAAATGGGTTTCTAAGTACAGCATGGTAAGAATTTATCTCAAGGCATCTCATAGGGACCCTAAAATACAAACAAATCATACTAAGGATGTGAGTTGATGCAGATTCACAGAAAAACTCACCACATATTTGAGAGAGTTGTTCTAGTGTAGGAATTATCAATATGTAGTAAAAGACATGGGGATGGCATAAAATTAAAAAGTGACTTTGGAAACCCAACATTTCATGTACAGCACATAAGCTGAGGCTATTTCATTGAAAATGTAGTGTTCTGTCTGCTTTTAGTAAAAGACAAAACTTAACTAAAAGAACAGATCACAAAGAGTGAAACCAAGAATGGCAAAGGACAATTCCCACTTGACAGCCAAAATACTACCACAGAAGCTGGTGACATCAGCATGGATGGTTTCTGTTATTGTAGTGGGCAATGAGCTATATGTAAGTTCTGTCCCCTTGTCTTTAGTGGATGTGTTTACTGCAGCTTCCCAGAACCTGCCCTGACAGTGAAAGCTGGAATTTGTGGACCATAAATATATCTTCAATTCACAGTTCCAGAACTATATCCAAGAAAACGTATCTTCACTTGCATCTTAAATGATAAGTACTTGGCTGTAAGTAGATGTTGGGATGTCAGAGTTGGGGGTGGGGTTTGGTATATTTTGCACATTAGGAGTATTAAAGTATAACTGCAGGGTTGGGTATGGAAAGCTGCATTTTCCAAGGATGGCCACCAAAGTCTCTCCCATTCTGAATGTTTTTCTATAATATGACCTTGGTATTTCTCTTATCAAAAGGACAAGTCTAGGTTCCTGTCTCCTGAAGCTTGATAGGATGGTGACTACAAAAGTGAAGGCTAGATCATAAAAGGTGGCACAGTATTCATCTAATCCTTTTGAGGGCTTCTCACAGGATCCAGCCACTATTCCACAAAACAGTTGAAGAAGGCCACATGAAAAGAAATCCAGAACCCCAACCTACAGTTCTAGCTAAGTTCCAAGCCAACAACCAGCACTAACTTGCCAGGTGTTCAAAGGAAACATTTTTAAGGATGATTCTCTAGTCCTCAATGCTGAAGCAGAGATTAATGCATTGCCAGGCCCTACCAAAATTTCACACTTATGATTAAGATCTAAAATGTGTCCCCAAAGTCTTGTGTGCTTAGGAGAAGACTGGATTACAGGAGTACTATATTCATCCAACATTTATCCATTGATGAGCTCAGTAGCTGACCATGCTGTTAGCAGGTGGACGACAGGAAATGTGACCAGAAAGGTATATATTGGCTCTGACTATACTCTTTACTTCTTTCTGTGTTTGGCGGACAACTTTTCCTCTACCATGCACTTCTTCCGTGCTGTTTCCACCTTGAAGCCTGCCAACCACAGACTGAAACCATGGACCAAAATAAATATCTCCTCCTTTAAATTGTGTGTGTTGGTTGATTTATCCCAGTGATGAGAAAGTGACTAATACACACTGACACATAAAAAATTAATGATGTTGTCTTAATCCACCAAGCTTGGGGCAAGGTGTTATATAGCAACAAAGGTAACTTTTCCTCTGCTGGCCTTGTCAGCTGTCTTCTATTTCCCCTCGTTCCTCATGAATTTTTAGAAAATAAATCTGTGCAAGTCATATTCTAGACCTTCCTTTTTCCCTATTTAAAATTCTACCAGGAAACTCTGAGCACATGGAAGTCATAAATTATTTGTTAACATTACAGTAGCATAAAAAATTCACCAAGTCAATCAATTATCAAAATATTTTGTTCTTAAGATTTTCATAGGCTCAATAATGGAACTCTGCATCATGAGAAGTGGATTCTGTAGAACTGGGTTACCATTTCTGCTAATTTAATTAAGTTTAATTAAATTTAATTAAATATATAATTTAATATATATTACATTTTCAAATGCCAAACTATTTTGTACTTACTAATTGAGAAACATCCCCAATGAAAACAACTTATGACTAAAAAGATACAGTGTGAAAAATCACCACACACTTCTTCACAGGAAGATGACATACTGTTTTGCCTAAACTTTAATAGCTTGATTATGGTAAATACTGAACTACAAATATAAACATTCTGCTAGATCACATAAAAGTATAGCATTACAAGAAATGTCCAATATTCTGAGAATAATAGCTCTTCCAATTTTTGAAAATTTCATATTTTCCTGTTTAAAAAACATACTCTGTATTTTATTCTTGCCCCTTTCTGATGCAATTCTGGAAATCCTCTTTCACTCGCATCTTCGTGAGGTGTGATCATAAACACGGTGAGTGGTGCTGCTAACTCCCATCCAACAGAAAGGCAGGTTTTTAAAAGCATTGCAGTGTGTGCTCCCGCTGCCCCGCCATCTTATTCCTTGCATCTAGCACCATGAAACTTCTGGATTTTCTCCAAAGTGAAAATGAACACATTTTGACTCAAGACCTTAAGGCAGCCAGAGCAGTGTGATGAAGACAGGCACAGAGGAGGATTTCCAGAATTGCTTCAGAAAGCTGCAGAAACAAGGGGATAAGTATGTCTGAGGCAAGGAAAACTTGGGGGAGGATTAATAACACTATATCACCTATGTAATACATTTTTAAAATCCTGAGATACCATATTTTTTGATCATGTCTCATCTTACCTCAGATTTTGGCAAGGTTGAAGACTGATGAGCCTGAAGTCAATGATTCTGTTTGACATTAGCTAAACCTAAAGTCATTCAACAAGTTAATTACTGTGCCAGGGAAGGAAATAGAGCATGGTGGAGATGCTAGACCTGAAACAAAGGTCAGAGGGGAATGAGAAAAAGCCTGTGGGTTCCTTGTCCCAAAAGGTGACCAGAACTCCATGAGGAAGCTAGCTTGAAAGTAGGTGGGACCTTAGACACCCTGAAAAGAGACTTGGAGTGAGAACTAAGGTGATTTAAAGCTAATTAAGAGATATGATATTTCTCACACATCTGAAGAGGCTCATTCAAAAGTGTTACAACCTCAGTGAAACAAAATCAGAAAAGCGCGTGGAATATCCAGTATCCCCGTGTGCAAGGCTGGGACTTCTAGAAAATTCCTGACAGGGTTAGGGGGCATTTCAATAGCTTCTTAATGGGCTCATTAAAAGCATATGAATGACCTCTTTATGCTTGGTGAGATAAACTCAAAAAACTTTCACTCTCAGGCAGACAGGAACTTCTATGTTCATTATATTTATATATCCACGAAAGGAATAAAACAGTGTATCCTCAGTTGGTAATAACAGAGAACCTTCCAAGTGACTTGATTATGGGCTAAGCTTTGCTGGGAATCTTAAATGTAGTGAAGAAAAATAAAAAATGAGACAGGGTCCATGAAGCAAGGATAAAAGCAAGAGGAAGGGAAAAGCAGAGAGTGCTGCTTCAAGATTTGCTGAAGAACATGGGTTTGCTTAAAAGATTTTCCATAAATGGAAGAAGTTCCAATTCTTTCACTAGTCTGAAGCAAAAAAGCTTTTAGTATCTTACAGAGATACATGAAATAAATGGGAGCTGAACTTCAGGAACAAAAGCTAAATACCATAAAAGGCTTGAAATACTTTTTCTTAGAAAGGACAGGATTTTAATTGTATCAAGTCGCCTTATGAATATGGAATGGATCAAAAAAAGAATAAGTTGAACTTTCATAATAGCTCCCCAACACATCAGTGAATTTTATACCATTCCAAAATACCTAAATATATCCATATATTTTATGTGGATCATAGTTCTATGTTTTTATATCATATGTTTTAAAGAGTTTCAATAGGAGCTCAAGCTACATTCTTTTGTGTGAGCCCACTATGCTTAGGTATTTTTGTAGTGTTTAAATGCATTATGCATTGCAATTGTCCCAACATACAGGTGTGGTGTCTTACCATGATGGCAAATCACTTTAGTAGCTTTTCTCCCTGATTATATTAGCAATCAGTGTCAATTTGTGCATGTTAGCAAAACTCTGAAACATATATGTAACAAAATAAATATTGCCTGTAATATCAACTCTTACCAATAATTCATCCTAACATATTTTTGACCTTCCTTAACAAATATTTATGAGCACTTCCAAAATGTCAGGCCCCTGTTTTGGATGGCAGAAACTCCATTCTTTCAGGGAGAAGAGAGCAAAAATAAATCTACAAAGAAATAAACAATACGAAATACTAAAAATACTATGAAGAGTAAAATGGCTTAATGTGTTAGTGACAGAATGACAAGTGGGGCTCGGAAGAACTTAAGCTAGCACAGAATAGTGGGGTCACTTGTACAAGGTAACTCGGTCAGAGAACCGACTGAAAAGAAAGAAGCAGGCGTGGCAAGACCAAAGGAAAGATTGCACAATCATTTCAGGAACATAGAACAACTTGGGAATGATTTTTTTGGACTAAAAGAAATAGAAAGCAGGCCAGCATGACCAGAGCCTAGAAAAGAGAGACAAAGTCAAGGGAGAAAAGTTTGGAAAGGTGAACAGGCCCTGATCGTGTAGGACCTTGGAAATAATGGAAAAGAAGTCGGATTTCATTTTGGTTTGCATTGTGGGAGTCATGGGATCTCTTCTAGAAAAACTGCTCTGTACAGGTGAGACCACAGCACATAACAGTGAAGGTGAGTCTACTTGTCAGGAAGTAGCTACAGAAGTTAAAGTAACACAAATGAAGGAGCGGTAAGATTTGGGGAGTATTTTGGATAAAGGTCACATAAACCACTATTAAGAGAGATCAAAATATGAAGAAAAGAAAGAGATCAAAGGTTATACTCAGGGTTTTGGTCTGAACAATTGGGAGCACAGTACTTCTATTTATAGAGTAGCAAGAAGTCATAAGTAAAGTTCTTTTTCACACAGTGAGAAGTACATTATCAAAAGGAACTTTTCTATGATTGGTTAGCCACCCTCAGAGACATGATTAGATTTGAATTAGTATCTGAAATTTCTGATACATTTTTCTTTATGCAGCTAAATGGTTTCTGATCTCTCAACTTTCTTATTTGTTTGAAAAGGTCTTATTTTGTGGATCAATGGTAGGTTTACTTTTTAATAATATAAAATCACATTTTTGCAGTGCTGTGATGATCATGTATTACAAATAAAGGTAAACATGTTTTCAACCAAGTAATCCTAAAAATTCTCAGATTGAGCCATATTTATATGGCTTGGCTACCTTTATTTCTTCCTTTGTTATGGCTGACTTTGGTACCTTGCTTATGTTCCAATGTATGCAATACTAGCGAGGTTGTTTTTCTCATTGACTAGGAAAAAAATTTTATATTAAGAATATTAATCTTTAATGTGCAGATACCTACACTTATCATTTCTCTTTCAATTTTTAGTTTTTAATATGCGAAAGTATTTAATTTTTGCACTAATGTATGGTATTAATATTTCTTCAGCATTTTGTTGTGTTTATAATGCTATGCCAGCTAAATATCCATCTATATTGACTTTGAAAATTTACCTTCAGTTATGGTTTGTGTCCGAATGTTCTTCCAAAGCCTCATGCAGTCATGAGAGGTGGGCTTTTTGGAAGTGGCTGAATCCAGATGGTGTGACTGGTTCATTGTCTGGTACTAGGATTGGGGTGTGAGTGCTACACCCACCCTAGTGTGCATACCCTGCATACAATATAAGGGAGGAAAAGAGCTTGCCCCTGCTCCCTTTTGCTTTTGTTACTTTTGCTGTTTTCTGGCACCATGAACTGTTGCCCCTCTGCCATGTGCCAACCTGCCTTGAATCCAGCTGATTATAGACTGAAATCTCTACAAACTATGAGCTAAATAAATCTTTCCTTCCTTTGGGTGTTGGGTATTTTGTCTCAGCAATGAGAGAAAAGTAAGCACCTTCTCAATCCATTTGAGACTAAATCATTATTCCTGAAATCTTTTTTCCCTGTGGGCTTGGGTCCTAGACTTGGTCTTCTGCTTTTGTAAGAGTAACTGCATTATTGCTGATAGTTCCACTTCTGAGTGCTCTGTTCCAAGATTTTCACAGCTGACACACTGCAAACAGAATCATCTGACAGCTAGAGACGTCATTTTATCATCACATATTCCATAAATGAAACCATCGGATCAATTCAAAATATCAAATCAACTCATTAGGGGTGAAAGCAAAACAAAACCAATCAAGCAATGAAAAAGAGGAAGGACTAAAACTGAATACAAATATAAGTTAAACTAACAGTTTGTCAAGCAGTTCACATAACTACATAGAAAGAATACTAATTCCAAGTATTTCCACCAAAAGGAGCCAGGTATTCCCAAATAAGTGTCTAAAACCAGGATACAGGGAAAGCACAAAATGAGTTTAAGCTTTATATTTAAGCAAACAGTGGTTCACAATTTGATATTATTAGGTCATGATGTAAAAATGCATGATCCAACTTGAACAGTGTCATACTGGAAAGTAACTAAAAGGCAAAAAAAACCTGTAAGTCCCCAAGGATACTTGAGAGAGCAAGAGAAGGCAGGCAGAAAACAGCTTTAGTTGTGCAAAACAATTTGTTAGTGAACACATGATAAATGATAGACTTCAAATTTTTTAAAAAAATTAAACAAGTTACAAAAAGTAAACAGAAAGTCAAATCCCAATACATTTGAGTTATATATCCTGAAAAAAAAACCCATTTAATTTCAAAATAAGTAGTATTGCCTACCAAGACACAAAATAGCATACAAAGAAGAGAAAACATCTTGTTTCTTTTGATTCAGTTGGGCTGAGAACAGTTTGGATTGCACATAAACAACCTCCAATCTGAACCAAAATAACAATGTTCCTGTACTTATGTTTTGTGTACAGTCACCAAGTGGGGATTCTGAACTAGAACCAAGGGTGTGAGGGAATCTCTACCTTCCCCACCAATACTCCAGGCAACCAGATTGCTTCTCACTGGAAGGCAGACAGAGAGTGTGCCCCAGACAAGGTGGGCTGAGCAGAGAAGCCCACCTGGCAGAGAAAGAATCTAGAACCAGGGCGAGATGGGTTTAATTAGTGACCCCCTCTTCCTGCAGCTCCCAAGATTCCTGATGCTAGGACTTTCTGCTGCTGGCCACAGCTTCAACAGAAAGGAGGAAATGGAGATCTGGAATTATTCATTAGCAGGCTGAAGGTTTACACTATGGAACATCTGTCAAACGCTAAAAAAATAGCTTCAGTAGTTCCTAAAATCAGGCAATTGATGGACAGTATAGCTGTTCTTTGTAACCTTACAAATAATACAGTGTTTTACCAGTTAGATCAGATGTTCTTTTAAGGCAGAAACTTTTTTTCCTCTCCACTTGTGGTTAAATGTGGACATGGCCATGGTCTCTTACTTCTTGCTTACACACACAAATGTGTTTCTAGAGCTCTTTCTCCTAAGAAGTAACTTTACTTTCCCTCTCCTGGAGGGGAGGGAGGCCTTGGGTTCTGTTTTGAATGGTAGCATGCATCTAACAGAATGCTGTTTTTAATTTTTAGGGCAGTTTCAAGAGACTTTCAAGCCCTTGCAGACCTGCCTATGTGAATCATTAAGGTAGCCAATGGCAGCATGAGAGACCCAGTAACTGACAGACAGACAGACTACTTCAGTGATGAAGACAACAGCTAGGCCTGTCCAGTCTATCACCCTCAGCTGACTCAACAGTAAGCTGTAGATGCAGGAGGGAGCCCAGCCAACACCAGAAAACAAGCTCAGCTCAGCCCAGCCAAAATGCCAACTTGTATTAGGGGCTAAATGATTGTTATGTTAAGCCACAAAATTTAGGGGTGGTTTATTCTGCAGTAAAAGCAAGCAGATACAACACTATCCATACCTAGTGACCACCACAGCACCAAGTATTTAAAAGGTACACATCAAAAGTTGAATGAAAATGTCAAATAGGTTAGTTGATCCAATGTAATGCCCATTTTGTGTCATGCTGTACAAAGTACTAGATATTGGATGCGGTCCTTGTCATCACGTAGTTCAGTGGATGTTCTGAGGGAGGCAAAAGAAACAAATAGTCATGTGGTATTTATACCAAAAATGGTAACATTTTAAAATAGTGGTACATTTAGGGAACTGACAGGGATGTCCAGAGCCCAGGATAAGTGTAAGAACAGCGGAAGTTCTTGAGGAGGTGACACACTGGCAGAGTGAATTGAGCAAAAGCAGAAGTATGATGGTCCTAACACTCTAAAGCAAGAGAGTGGCTTGCTGGCTGGGCAACTTAATAACAAAAAGAGAGACCTTGTCACAATAATAAAACATAAAGAAGGGCTGGGGTCGTAGTTCAGTGTAAAGGCCTCAGTTCCAATCCCCAGTACAATGAATTCATTCATTCATTCATTCATTCATCTATCCATCCCAGCAAAAACAACGAGATGAAGTCTTAGAGGTGGAAGTGTGTGTACACGTGTATTGTACAGATATAGAAGAAGGTGTAGCGAGGCTTAAAATTAAACAGGGCTGATTTAGGAGAAGAGAAGACTGACTTCTAGTAGCTAGTTTAATTACCAGCTATGTTAATCCCGGGAAATTACTTCACTTTTCTGTCTTAGTTTAATTATCAGCAAAATAGGATATGAATAGTACTTAGCCCAGAAGGTTACTCTGAAGAATACATAAATAATCTATGGAGTGTGCTGGCATACTGCCATCATATAGTACATATCTCCTAAAAGCTATTGCCTTGTTTTATTGCCTTGCCATTATAAGCACATATTTCTTGGGACTTAAAATATTTCAATGAAGTAGAAAGTAAGTCCTAATCAAATCATTGGATAGTACAAATAGATACATAAATCTTGGAAAGAAAAAAATATTTACTTCACATTTTATATTGAGTGTAACAAATTGAGAAGTTTAATATTTTTAAAAAGTGAACAAAATTGTAAGCAGAAGTAGCAGTAATTAAGATAGGGTGGTATGAAAACATACAGCAGATATATAAGCCAGCAAATGGCAAATCTGACAAAAGTATTATGTGCTAGGGCCAGGGCTGTGATCAATGAGGCAGAGAACTAGCATGTGTCAGCCACAGAGGACCTCATCTGCAATCAAAGAGTTTGGGGTTCATTCCAAGGGCATCAGGCAGCTGTGGCTACTCTCATTTGGAATTAGCATGTGGCGCAGTTTCCTTGGAAAGACAAAACATACATATGCTATTTAAGTGGAGGTGAGATGAGACCATTTCATGTATTCAGCAGTGATTTTTTAGTGGTTCCAACTAACAAGATCCAGGCCCAGGTCTCAGAGATTCTAGGTTACTCGATAAGATAATCTTAGAAGCAAATTTCTACAACTAAATATTCCATGTTGTAACAGGGAAAAGAATCAAGTTCTAGGAGGATAATGTGTTGGAAATTCTAATTCTGGGAGACAGAGAGGGCCAGAAAAATTAAAGACAATGTTTTAAAGGGTACAATATGATCAATGCACTGAAAATAGTGTAACGCAGTCTCTGTCCATTTCTGTGATCTCTAATATCTCTTTATCCATCTCTGTCCTAAAAACCCCCAACCATATCACAGTTCCACTTTTATTCCTCCACCTATCTACTGCCTGTGACCACTAACATGAACTCTTTAGGTACCAATTGTAAAAAGACAGTACAATTAGTTATAATATTTTATAAGCTTGGTTCAATATAATTATATCACAAACATTCTATATTTGCATGTAATCCCACCCTATGACCCAGAAGTGAAATACAACATCCTTTCTCTATTGCTAATTGGTGCCATTATGGTTTGGATTGGAAATGTCCTCCATAATTCTAACGACCTGGTTGCTAGTTGATGGGCTTTTTGGAGAATGACTGGTTCATGAAAGCTCTAACTTTGTCAAGTGGATTCATTCACTGATAAGACCATAATTTGGTGGCATTTTTGGTAGGTGATGGGAGCGAGATGAGACCAATTTAAAGGCTTATGGAGTTGCAATCTTGGAGACCTTAGCTGGTCCCCAGTCCTGTCATCCTGGTTCTTTTCCCTTCCTGCTTTCCAGCTGCCATGACCTGAGCAGTTCCCGTCTACCACATACTTCCATGGCTACCATGATATTCTGCCTCATGGTTAGCCTGAAAGCAAAGGACGGAAGTAACCATGGGCTGAAACCTCTGAACTCACCAGGCACAATAAACATATATTTCTTTCTTTCAGTTGTTTATAGCAGGTATTTCAACATAGTAAACAAAGCCCAATTAACACTATCCTTACACATAAAATAGATCTCTAAACTCTGTTATTAATCACTCAGCCAACTTAGCAAAACATGAGTTCTCTATTTCCAAAGTTTGACATTTTACTCAATATCAGATTATATGTTAGAAGCCATGTTCCTAAAATTTTAATTTTAGAAAAGTATAAATCCATAATGCAAACTTTTCAGATTTAAAAGGCAACATGAAAAATATCTGCTAGCTTTTGTTATATGGGTTACTATATATTGGCAAGAGCGATCACTTCAACACACAGGAGTAAGCACATGCCATAGTGTTTGCACAGGGACATACTGAGAATGTTTCCTTGGGAACCCATATTTTCAATAATTATATTTTTATTTGGCTTGCATTTATCTACACCACAATGGACACTTTGATTACTCTGACTGCTTTAAATGTAGTTGCCATATCAAACTCCACTATAAGAACATTCATAAGAAAGGGATAAGAATAGTAGGACTTCTTAAACCGAAAGACCTTTGCAGTCCTAAAATTTCTGGGTAGATTGGGAAAGTTTGACTATCCTGTTCAACCCAGAGTGACCCTTCCTTACCTTTGTAAAGCCTCTCTCCTCAACTGCTCATTTTAAAAGACAGGACAAGTGAGATTTTGATGACTGAAATACACTGAGTTCCTCCATTGCTGTTACCTACTATGAAAAAACTGTACTTGGTTCTACATATCCATGTGTCCTATTCAATGCTACCCCAAATAGTGATATAAATTTCCTAAAAATATATATTTTGTGTCATTCTCACACTTAGATTAATCATACTCAATGGAAGCTACTTTAGCAATAATTTAGTAAACTGTGGAGCTGGGAACCAAGCCCGGGCAGTCTAGCTTGAGAGTCTGTGCACTTAATCACTACATTATACACGTGATCACCATCAAACTGGGAGCATTATCATGGTGTCCTACACCAGACAGGGAGAAGAGCTCAGGGTGAGTTACCTATTATTAATATTGTTTGACTGTGGATACCTGTGTGCATACATAAATCATCATATGTATTAAGACAGATTCATATCACACATACACACACTCCAAATGGAGCCTTGGATGTGCTATTCAAACCCTAAAACACTAAACCTACAATAAGCAAACAGCCCCATAGAAGGAGATTAATCTCATTTCCAATATATATTCCATTTTACATTTATGATCTGATATCAACTGCTGCCAGTCTTTTATTTTGCAGTATTTCCCGGAGGTACTGACCATCGGCTGGCCTCTTTCTGGAGAACTAGAACTCCCCCCTCAAAGATTTGGGCAGAACGTGCCACAGGTGGGCTGTCCCTGATCCGCATCTGACCAGAAAGCACTTCTGTTTCATATGAAGTTAGGGGCTCAAAAATGTAAGGTTGTCCTTCCTGAGGGCAGCCAGTGCAGGCAGAAAGAACCAGCAGATAGACCTCTGCCGGCTGTTGGTTGTCTCCCCCACCCCACCCCATCCCCCAAGGCTGCTTCTTACAGGCAGCCAGTGTGGGTAGAGAGAGCCAGCAGATCCACCTCTGTCTGCCAGACTCAGCCACCAGGAGGCTCCTTCCTGGAGGCAGCCAGCACAGGCAGAGAGAGCCAGCAGATCCACCTCCGCCTGCTGGACACGGCCACCAGAAGCCAACAGAAGCAGGAAAAGGCAGCCAGGTAAGCCCTGCGCACCCCACCCACAGAGGGGCAGCCAAAGTGGGAAATGCCTGGGGCCCCACAACTAGCTTGTTTGGAGGAACCCAGAAGAATGTCAAGACAAAGGATCAAAAGGCAATCTCAGACCTCCAGCCCACAAAGAACAGTCTGGGAGATACAGTCATGGAAGAAATTGGAAGTTGTACAATGGAAATCTCTGAGAGGATAGCAACTGAGTTCAAGAAACAACTCCATTAGACTGTAAAAGCCACTTTGTAGGCTTTACTTTTGTAACTTGAACAACTGCATCTAAGAGGAAAGTATGTAATTATCAACTAGTGATTTCTTACTGGTTACTATTTTTGTTTTGTTTTTTTGTTTTTTTTTTTTGAGATTTTGTATTGTTTCTACCCTCTTTCTGTTTCAGAATTTTTTTCTTTAAATAAAAAACTTTTTTAAAAAAGCAATCAAATCAGAAACAATGTCTCAGATTAAAGAAGAAATCACAAACATAATGAAAGAAATGCTCAGCATATCTAAAGAAGACATAGATAAAGAGGAGCATAGGAAAATGATAGAAATTTCGAATGAACAATGTAGAAAGGAATTACAATGCATGAAACAGATTCAAAGAGATACCCAGGAAATAAAAAAGGCAACTGAAAGCTAGCAAAACTGCTGGAAAGAGACTGAAGACAGACTTTCAAACTTTGAAAACAGGATTACAGCTAGGAATTGTGAAAGGAAAGATCTCTTAAAAATAACACAGAATCAGGAAATAACAATTCAATGGCTGCAAGATGACACAAAGAAGCATAATTTAATAGTGATAGGTGTTGGTGAAGAAACAGGGGTCAACACAAACAAAATTAAAAGGCTATTTACAGAAAAGGGAAAAGGATCTGGCATACAGAGAAGTGAGGTATATTGAACTCCAACTAGCCATAACCAAAGTAAATCTACACTCAGACATATAATAATCAAGATCCCAGAAATTCAGCAGAAGAATGGAATATTAAAAGCTGTTAGAGAAAAGAAACAGATCACCTATAAAGGAAAACCAATCAGAATCATGGCAGACTTGTCAACACAAACCATCAAGTCAAGAAGAGTTTGGAGTGAGGTGTTTCAAATCCTGAAAGAAAACAACATTTAACCTCGATTGATGTACCCTGCAAAACTCTCTTTCAAAATTGATGAAAAAATAAGATACTTTCATGATAAAGAACAACTAAAGGAATTCATAACCACCAAACCAACCCTACAGAAAGTGCTAAAGGATATTCTAGAGAGAGATGAAGATGACCACGGTTCTAGGAATAGCAGCAGAGGAGGATCACCACACAAGACAAGCAACTAAATGAAGGGGAAAAGTGGAGGGCCAACAGCAGGAGAATAACACGGCACAGACAAACCAATGTATGCTGGTTGTAACCATTAATGTAGATGGCATCAAGCCAGCAATAAAAAGAAACACAGGGAGAATGGATCAAGAAACAAGATCCATCAATATATTGTATACAAAAAACACATTTAACTGGAAAGAAAATTCATAATCTGAAAAAACAAAGGAGAAAAAACAATTGTTCCATGTGATAGGAGACCAGAAAAAAAGCAAGGGCAACTTGCCCATCAACTGTAGAATGGATAAGAAAGACATGGTATTTTCATGCAATGGAAAGCTACCCAGCTGGAAATTAGAATAATCTCAAGGCTTTTGTAGGTAAATGGATGCAACTGGAGATCATGTTCATCGATGAAACAGTTTGAACTCATACAGGTGAACCCCAGCATAAAAAACAGGAGTTAATGGGATCCAAAAAGCAAAATAGTTATTAGGGGAGGAAACACCTGGGAGGGAAAGGTGGTAACTACTGTTAATTTCTTATTGTCTTGTCTTGAACTCTTGTATTGCTTTCACAATTTTGTTAAGTTTGACTTTGTTCTGTCTTTTTTTTTTTTTTTTTTTTTTTTT
>PVLA01007330.1:92006-107439 GCA_004027455.1 Hydrochoerus hydrochaeris | reverse complement strand
TCATTCTACCTGTTGCCTTTTATCCTTTGCTCTGCTCTGTACTTGATTCATTGGTTTTCTGAGACATGGTCTTGCTCTGCAGTTCGGCTTGCCTGGAGCCCACTCACTAGGCGGCCAGGGCGGCCTCAACCTCCTCCTGGCCATCCTCTTGCCTCTCTCTGTTTTATTCTTTGGATTGCTCACGTGACAAACCACATGGTACTTAAGCTTTTGTGTCTAGTTTATTTCATTTAGTATTATGTTTTCAAGTTGTATCCATTTCCCTCAAATCAAGCTCATCCTTTCTGGCCAAATAATACTTCACTGTGGGTAAAAACCGTGTTTGCTTTATCTGTTGATGGACATACAGGCTGTTTCTGGCATTTAGCTGTTACGAGCTGCACTGCTGTGTCCATGGGTGTGCATAGGTCACTGTAATATGGGGTGGTGGTGGTCATTGTCGTCGTCTTCTTCTCCTTCTCCTCCTCCTCCTCCTCTTTCAGGAAGATGCCTAAAGGGGGAATCTAATGAAAAATTTTGGATCAAATGAAAATTTTTATTTTCAGTTTTTGCGGAGAGCTGTGAACTGGTCTCCCTGGTGGCTGCCCGTGTACATTCCCACTGGAGACAGAGCAGGGTCCCTTTTCCACCACAGCCTCACCAGGATTTGTTGTGATTTGATTTCTTGATGATTGCTTCTTTCTGGAGTAAAACAAAATATCAGAGTTGTTTTAATTTGCATTTCTCTAATGGCCAGTGATTCTGAACATGGGTTCACAAGGCCGTTTTATTGGCCATTTGTACTTTGTCTGAGAAGTGTCTCTTTTATTTCAGATGCCCATTTTTGATGGATTCTTTCACTGGGAGGGGTCTAATTTTTTTTGGTTCTTTATAGATTCTAGACGTTAGTCCTCTGTCTGAGGGGTAACTGGCAGCACCCTTTCCCCGCTCTGTAGGTCGCCTCTTCACTCTCTGTTGTTTCCTGTGCTGTGAGGCATGGATTTTAAATCTATCAGTGAAGAACACAGAGGCTGAGGGGCCCCGGGCTGCTGGTTCTCCCCGAATGTTGGGCCCTGGGTCCAGTCCAGAGGCTCTGCCCAGAAGGTAACCTGGAGAGGACTTGACCAAGGCTGTCCATGTGGTCAGGCTTGTCACGCCAGGCCCCAGCCAGGCTGCAGGGAGGCCGGTTCCTCAGCCAGCAGAGGTGTGTGCGTGAGAGATGCGCGTTCCTTTTGGCTGCCTGCAGTCAGGTTGGAATCACTTTGCAGAATATCCTCTGCACCTTTTGGCTCCTTTATTCAATCATTCTGCCTGGGGTTGGCATCGTGCGAGGCCGGAAGGTGCCATAAACAGCATGGGCAGAGGCTCCTATAGAGGAAGCTGCTTGGGGAGGTAAACTGAGGGGACGTGTTCTGACCACCACACAGCCCAGCAGGGACCCCAGAATACAAGCAGCTCGTTTTTGATGATGTATGCTAGTATTATACAATTAGGAAACTGAAAAACTTACATGTGCCTAAGTTTTATGATTTAGTATTGATTTTTAAAATTCATTTAATAATTTTTAAACTTTTTATTTTGAAATAAATATGTATTCCCAAGAAGTTACAAAGGTAGTACCCAGAGGTCCAGCTTATTTTCCTTGATGGTTATGTCTTAGGTGATTACAGTCGTACATCAAAACTGAGAAATGGCATTAATATGGATTTCTGGATATTTCCCCCCAGTACCAGGGATGGGACCCAGGGCAGTGTAATACGAGTGGAACTGTGCCGTATGTGACCTTTTGAGCCTGGCTTTTCCCCTCTCAACTTAATGCCCCTGAACACCAGACAAGTGTTTGTGTGTACCGATATGTACCACCTTGCATTTATTTATTTACTCTTAACTTTATTTTAGAATAAAACAGAATAAAGCCAATTGAAATAAGACAGTGTAAGTGATGCAGGATTTCAAAACAAGATGATAGGAAATCAACAATGGTTACCATAATGCTTTTTAGTGCCTTCAAAATAGTTGCCCATACCTTCAGACATAGTAAAAATCAAGCAAAACAGAATAGAACCAATAAAAACAAAACAATGAATGCAGTACAGGACTTCAAAACAAGCTAATAGTAAATACAAAATGACTACTCTAGTATATGTTGTTATCTTCGAAATAGCTGCCCATGCCACCAGATACAGCAAAATCAAACAAGATAAAACAGAATAGAACCCAACCAAACAAAACAATACCATCTTTTATTGATGGGTAGTGTTCAATGTGTGTCTGACCATTTGATCCATTAAAGGAGGTTTTTCCTTCCCGTTTTTGACTATTATAAAGAAATCCACAATGAACGATAATGCCCAAGTGTTGTAAGTTTTTATTTATTGAAAATCGCTGGGTCAACTGCATTGCTGGTCATATGATGAGGAGGTATTTAGTTTTTAAAGTAATTGCCTTTGGAACCCTTTTCCAGAGTGGCTGTATGGTTTCCCGTGCCCGCCAGCATGTGTAATCCATGAGAGAACTTCTCCATGTCCCGGTTGGCAGTTGGCGTTGTCACCATTTGTTTTCGCAGTTCTAATGATAGTGGCGACAGCTCCAGTGATCTCACTTCGTGTCCCCTAATGGCTAATGAAGCTGAACGTCTCTCATGTGCTTACCGCCATCTGCGTCTTCTCTTTGATGAAATGTCTCTTCGTGTGTGTTGTTTTTTATTTCGAAGGTTAATATTAGTCTGATGGGAGGCGTGACAAGGAAACAGTTTTTCAGGGCTGTTTTTAGTGCCAACTGGATACTAAGAACTGAAATTACTGATCTTAGAATACTCAGATATACACAACCTGGCGGTGGTAGTTTATACTCCCTCTGGCACTTTTTTGGGTACCATTTCCATATATCTTCATAAATATTTAATGGTATTAAACTTTTTCTGGTGCCAACTTGATAAGTGATAATAGTTCCAATTCTTCTTATCTGCATTTGTCTGAATATTAGTAAGGCTGAGCATGTTTTTGCAAGTATTTACTCTTTGAAGAGCTACCTGTTCATGGGCTGGGGGTGTAGCTCAGTGGCGGGGAGCTTGCCTAGCATGCACGTGGCACTATGTTTGATCCTTAGCACTATGCAGCAAAAACAAAACCAGTTTTCTTTTTCTTTTTTTATTTATCTAGTGTCTTTGAGGCAGTGTTTCACTGTATGGTTCAGGCTGGCCTTGAACTCGCTTTGTAGCCCAGGCTGGTTTTGAACTTGCAATTGTCCTCTTGCCTCAGCCTCCTGAGTGCTGGGATTATAGGCATGAGCCACCACGCCCAGCAAACAGAACCAAACTTTAATCAGATAATTAATGAATTTTTCTTTATCATCCTTATAAAAAAGGAAAATAATCAAAAAGGCTAATGTCCTCTTTGAATACTATCCTGTCTCTTAATGTATCACCCCATGCATAGTTAAAATGACCATCCATTTTCTGCAACGTTGGCTGGGGAGCTGAACTGATCTGGGCCAACTCATGAGTGCTTCTGTAGCTGGCTGGTCCATATGGTCTGGGTTGGGGTGACTCTGCCCTTTGCACTGGGCTGTCATGTCCTGGGAATGTTCTCATCACAAGGATGTGAGGGACATGCAAGTCCTTTTTGAAGAATTTCCTTAGGCCAATTTTTTTTTTTTTTTTTTTTTTTTCCGTACCAGGGATTTAATTCACAACCTTGCACTTGCCAGGCAGGTGCTGGCGCCACTGAGTTATATCCCCAGCTCCTTAGGCCGATTTTGCTACTGGCCAATTGGCCAAAGCAAGTCACCTTGAGAGGCAGAGCAAGAGGACACCACTCAAAGGCACAGCCACATGGAAGCAGGAAACTTTGGAGCTGTGAGTGCACTCAAGCTACTCAGCACAATCTGTGCTTTGGTCACAACTGACCATCTCTCCGCCATATGCAAACTACACTGACCCCCATGCTGGGATCCAAAAGATGATCCACAGTCACAGCCTTAGGGTTAGAGTAACACTAGGATCTAGTGTCTATGTCAGACCTGCATGTGGCTTCTGGGGTGCAGTGTCTCTTAGCCTGACGACCTGAACTAAAAAGAGCCACACCTCCTTGCTGAGAGGTGCTGGGGTAATAGACTCTCTCATTTGAAAAGGGGAGGGTTGGGAGGTACACTAGGTCACTGTCCATAGCTGGGACAAAGCCAAGCCGGGGAGGTGGCCAGCTTCCCTGACTTCGGTAAGACTTTGCTTTTCCATTCTTGCTTTAGGGATGGTGCATGTCTCTCCATTAGCTCCAGTTCTGGTTCATTGAAATTGGCTTTCTAGCCCATTATTTCTAGAAACCTTGGTTTCACCCACTGAGCTGTCTCTCCTTTTCCAGCACATTCCTTGGCTCCATTTGAAAAGAAAATAGATTCTTCCAGCAATTTCACAGCCTTCTTTCTGCGCATAGGCCCTTTCTGCAGTTGGAACAATTCCTGGGGTAGTACTTAGGTCACAACATCTTCAAACACTTGGTGAGTTTTCAAAGCATCTGATTCCATTTAACGCCATTTGTCAAAGGCCACAGGCGGAGTTTTGGACAAGTTCATGTTTCCTATGCTTAATCGCTGCTGCCTTAGGCAAATGTGGTAATGTTCTCAAGATTTCCTGGATTTCTGTTTGTCTAGCTGAGTGGATTTATTCAAGTTTCTGCTTTTGCCAACTTTCCCCTGCCTGATTGGCCAGAGCAAATCACACAGCTGAGCCAGAGTCAGTATGGACAAGTGCCAGGAAAAGGCACAGACTTGGGGAAAAAGAAGGGTTTCAGTGTGGTCTGTCTGCCGTAAAAGGTGATTTTGAAAAGTGATGTGATTTCTTGTGTGTGTGTATGTGTGTGTGTGTGTGAGAGTTCATAAATGTGAAAGGCTGGCTTTGTGTGGTGGCAGTATTTTAGCCAATGAGGTTTATCCAAGGCGTGATTATTGCTAATTGAAAACTTTTCTCAATATCTCACCATGACAACTTGAAATAAATGTGATCGGTGTATCATTCTGCATCTTATTTTCACTTAATGATGTCTTTTTTTGTGATCTGTTCCTTTTAACTGCTATAAGGATTTCAATGGATGAATATACAGCGCATTTCACTGAGCTATTTCTATGATGAATGGGCATTTAAGTTATCTCCGTTTTTTTCATTATTGCTATATTTCACGTAGTCTGAGATGTGCCTTTTTTGTTTTAACATTTCTGAGAGTTATAGTATCTTACAAGTATTTGAAAGTTTACTCCATTGGCATGTAAAATAACGATGCATCTTATAAAATCAGTATCGTCTTGGCTTGATAAAGTAAGGAGTAAACGTTGATGGTCTTCCTGCTTTGACTGATCTTCAAGTCAGTGTAATCATTTGTACGGTCACCTCACCAATGATTGATTCATTTTTAGAGTTTATGCAATTTGCCAATGTGATAAATGTGAAATTATCTCACTGAAGTTTTAACTGCAGCTTTTTGATTGGTAGGTAGACTAAACACTTATATGTTTATTTGACTTATATTTGCTTATAAGCATATATGACTTATATTTGTCAGCCATTTAGACTTTGTTTCTATGAGCTGTCCATTTATAACTGTTGCTCATTTTTATAGTATTTTCCTTATTGACTTATAGCATTTATTTGTACATTATAGGTGCTAATCTTTCATTAATACATTCAAAGTATTTCTTCCAGTCTAAAGTTTTTTTTATAGTGCTCCTTATTGTAAAGATAATTTAAAAGTCAGTATTTTTAATGGTTTTGGATTGTTGTGACTTGTTAAAAAAATTCTTTAACTCTACTACTATTGTTTCTAGTAGTTGCAGCTACAATTTTTTGGGTACCAAGGATTGAACTCATGACCTCATGCTTTCTAGGCAGGTGCTTACGCTGCTGAGCCAAATCTCCAGCCCCCTGAATATTCTTTTATGTGACATAATATGAAAGTAAGGCTCTTGAGGTGGGAGATTGGCCTGGATTATCTAGTGTGCCCCAAATGCAGTCATAAGATCAGCATGAGAAGGAAGCAAAGGGAGATGCTCTCATATCCATGAGGCAACATGGCCACAGAGGCAGGTACTGCAGTGATGTGGCCATAAGCCAAGGATACCAGAAACCACCAGAAGCTGAAAGAGGCTTTGGACAGATAATATTTTTTCATGTGTTTATCTATGTGGTTTTTTCCTTCCATGAATGGTCCATTTTCCTGCTGGGGTTATGTTTTCCCCTCAGAAATATTTATATAGTCTGAATGCTTTGTGGCATACAGAAAATAAATACATTTTCTGGTGTGCAGTATGACTTTTTGTGTTGCTTTTCTGTTTTTTCCCCATTCAAACCTCTATATTTTATTTAGCCAAATTTATCACTTCTTCATATGTGTATATAACTATTGTAATCTAAAAAGATTTCCTCTAAGTTCATATGTTCTTCTAATGCTTTGCCTTTTTTGGATGTTTACCTTCTTCTATGTATTTGGAATTTAGTTCTTAGAACAGTGTATAGGGAGAAAATTTGATTTTTTAAAAAAATTTTATAGAGGATAAAACAATAAAACCAATCAAAACAAACCAGTGTAAGAGATACAGGACTTCAAAACATTGCAAAATCAACAATAGTTACCATAATACCTTTTAACATCTTCAAAATAGCTGCAGATAACTTCGGGCATAGTAAAAATCAAACACAACAGAATAGAAACAATAAAAACGAAACTATGAATGTAACAAAGGACTTCAAAACAAGCCAATGGTAAATCCAAAATGGCTACCGTAATATATTTTGTCATCTTCTCTTGCCATCGGATTTAACATAAACAAAACAAAAGAGAATAAAATTCAACCCAGCAAAACAATGGAAACAATATAAGACTTCATAACCAGACCATGGGAATCAACAGTGGCTGCAGCCCTCGGAAGGAGGTCCCCCCAGATGCCACACTGTGTACCGCTATCTTCTGAGCCTGTGATCAGACCACCCGCCCTAGACCTGCAGTGTCAATGAAAGAGCAAAGCACCGCAGGCCTCCAACTGCATCTCACCTCCATAGCTGCCATCACAGCCTGTTTCTCCGGATAAGCGGGTCACTTCCTGGGGTGGGGGTGGGGGTGGGGGTGGAATTGGTATTTCTTGTTTGCAGCCTGTGCGGCTGGCCAGAGGGGGCAATTTAATCTTTTTTATCTAGAATGCTAAGTCCATTGCCTCAGTACCCTTAGTAATAGGTTCAGTTTCCCCCGCACTGATTTGAAATGCCTCACGGGTCCATTTCTGAACTCTTAATTACATTTCTCTGGCTTACTTATGCTTATTCCAGTGCCAAACAGTATCAATTCTTGTGGGTTTCTCCCCATATATTTGGTAGGACAAGATCCATCTCTTCCCGGAATTTTGGACTACTTTTATAATATTTACATACATATATTCGTAATGACTTTGTGCAATCCCTTGAAAAATTCTACTGATTTTAGGATTGAGTTTTCAATGAATTTATAGATTATTTGGATGAGAGTTGTTGAAAGCTTATTATAATACAGTTTCCCCTTCTTGAAAATGGGTTTCTGTTTTCAGTTAGGTTACTTAAAAACTATCTTTCAGTTAAGTTTCATAGTTGTATTGATATAGGGGAATACAAGTTCATGTTCTTTAGAATTGAAGAATGAATTTTAGGAACAAAGGAGGTTAAGAGTGGAATGTGTTTATTGAGAGAAAGCTTCATCTGGGAGAGAGACAGAAGGGGTCCTGAGTGGTTGCCAGGGACTCTGTCTTTCCTAGGGACTTTTATAAAGTAAAATTATGAGGTTAGATGTTTCCAAGGTGGGGAAAAATGGGAACTTGCAAGGTAGACATAAGGTGGGACAGAAGTATGGTCAACCAATAAGATTAATTACTCAGGTAAAATTGATTAAATTAGGAGCAAATGGGGGAGTGAGTCACGTAGTAAGCGGCCTGCTTAGCAGCAGTGACTCTTCCTGTAGGGGGTGAGGGTGCTGACTCCCCAGGGTGACAGAGAACTGTCTGGACCGTGGATCCTTAGGATGTGGCTGTATTTGCTTTGCCTTTTGTCCTGAGATCTGGCCCACAGCAGGAGATGTTTGTCTCTTCCAAGGCTGCAAGGTATCTGAACGCCTGCTCTGGCTCCTTTGAGGGCCCAGTCCTGTCTGACTGTCTATCTGACTTCCTAACTAACCCAGCTGCCTGTAACGGTGTTATTTCTCACACATTTCTTATTAGGTATATTCCAAAGTGCATTATGAACTAATACTTTTCTTTTGTTGCTATGCGTTATAACTGGTTAGTACTGTATTAGTAGGCAAGAGTTCCTGATTTTTTGTCATACACAAATTTGGTTGTCAAATTTATGAACTTTTTACTTTGTTTCTAGACTTTTAGTCAGAGGGAAGCACTCTTTATTTTTCCAAATGATGGCGTTGGATATTTACCCATGCCTTTTTCTAATATTTTTGTTAGACTTTTCTAGCGCAATAAAGGAGCAGAATACAAGAAAAAGTAAAAGTGGCCTTTTATTCCAAGGACGTGGAGAGGAGCCCACAACCAGCAAGGGTTTGGCTTTCTCCTCTGCCCGGATGCAGGCGTGAGGGGTGTATGTGACCTCTGACCGGATGTGGTGCTTGGGGGGGCATTGGTGACACATGAGGAGCTGATTGGAATTTTCTTTGTGCGCACAGCGAAGAGGGAGGGAGTGGCCGTCAGGAGGAGGCCCGATGTGGCCTCCACCATGTTGAACTATGGCCATAATGTCCTGTAATTTATTCTAGAGCAAAACTCTTTCAATTTTTATGTATGGTTCTTTTTTCTTTTCATTTGATCTATTTGGAGTTTATCTTGGAGTTTGGAGTACACACTAATCCTGTGTATGTGTGTGTGTGTGTGTGTGTGTGTGTGTGTGTATTATGCGAGATGGAACCCAGGGCCTTCATACTGAACTACATCTCTCACATTTTAAATTTTCTTTACATTACTTTTATTTTAATAATGGGATCTTGCTAAGTTGCTAATTTGCCCAGGCTGGGTTCAAACTTGTGATCCTCCTGCCTCAGCCTCCCAGGGTGCTAATATTATAGGTGTGAGCCACCAAGGCCAGCTGGTCCAGTTTTATCTTCTTTATCCATGACTGGTTAGTGTACCAATAACATTTTAACTCTCACACCTCCCTTTTCCCCACTAATTTGAGATATTTTAGTATAAGCTAAGTGCTCTTATTTCTAGGTTTTTTATTCTGCTCACTTGGTCTGTCTAGTCATTTACACACCGTATCATTTTATCCATGTTAGTAAACTAGCCGAAGTTCATTCATTTAATGTTCCATTCTGCAATTATACAACTTATCTCTTCTTCGTGGATGGACATTTAGGTTGTTTCCCATTTTTGTTTGTTAGAAACGGTGGTACAATGAACATTCTTTAAATGCTTCTTGGTGCATATGTACTAGAGTTTCTCTGGGGGGTCTGTTTAGGAATGTGATTGTTAGATTGTGGGGTATGCACATCTTTAACTTAATTAGATTTTGCCAAATTGCTCTCCAAAGTGGTAGTCCAATTTGTGCTTCCACTAGCAGTGTGGAAACCACCCTCTCCCCTCAGGAGCTCCTCAGCGCTGGCTCTTACTGCACTGTCAATTGCTGCACTCCTAGGAAGGTGAAACTGGATTGCCATGTAAATTTAAGTAGTGTTTCCCTGATTATTAATGAGATTGAGGCATAACCTTTCATTTGGGTATTGACCATCAGGTTTCATCTCTGTGATTTACATGTTCACATCTCTGCTCACTTTGTACTGCATTATCTTTTTTTTTTGCAAAGAATTTTTTATGTAGCCTGGATGCCCATTTTGCTGGACATCAAATCCAGGGTCCTGTGTGTCTGAGGCAAGCGTGGCCACCCCCAGTGCCGGCCTGCACGGTAATACTCACTTTCTTTTTCTTTTTCCTTTTTTGGTACCAGGGATCGAACTCACGACCTCGCACTTGCCAGGCAGGCACTTGTGCCTTTAGAGCTAAATCCCCAGCCAGTACTCAGTGCCTTGGTTTGTGGCTTGCGATTTCACTTTGTGTATGGTTTCTTTTGAAGTAAAAACATTAAAAATTTATTTGTAAGACAAGTGAAGCAGTCACGTGGCTAATGCTATTGTAAGTAGAGCTGCAATGACTTCTCCATTCCTGCAGCGCGCCAGCGGTCAGATGCCCTTCCTGAGTTTCCTTACACATTAACAATCCAAGCGGACTGTGCCTCCCCTGACATACAAAAACTCAGCTACATTGACCTTTATTTTTTGAACTATTATTTAAGAAGTCTTTCTTACTCTTGAGTTTTAAAGATATTCTGCTTTGTTTTAACTTTAGCTTATTTTCTTACTAATAGTTAATTTGTTTTAGTAATACTGATCGAATTGTATATATTTCCTCCCTGACTTTTAAAAAATGCTGCCTTTTGGGGTGTATTTATTGCTTTCATGTACTGTATATGAAACTGTCTGTTTCTGTGCTTTCTGCTCAGTTTCATTAGTGTATTATCTATCTTTCCCTCAAGCAAAGCAACTGGTTTAATTTTTTTAGCTTTATAAGAAATCTTCTCTGGTAAGATCAATTTTACGATTCCCTACCCTCTGGAGAATCTGAGTTATTTTTTGGCCTTATTTGAGTTTAATTAGATTTGATTGGAATTACATAACATGTGTAGATTAATTTGGGGGAGAATGTCTATCTTTAGGATATTTGGCATAGCCAGGCATGATCATGACATTTGCCATCATTTATTAAGTCTTTTAAAAACATAATTATATCGATATAATGCCTGCATTCTTTTTGATTGGATTTTTTCTGTGATGTGTTGTATTTTTTATGTTCTAAGCTTCGTCTTGTTTAAAAATTACATTTTTTATTGTCGTGGTTATAGAAGGTCTCAGATGACTTTTGTGTTTATTGACAGAGCTGCCAATCTCTTCCTCATTCTAAATTGTGTTTTTAGAAACTGAGGTTTTCTATCTGTTTATAACCACCTATCAATAATGACATTCTTGAGTTTTTTTATGCTTTCCATTTGTCTGTCTACCTACCTATCTTACTATACAAGGGGTGCTCAAAAATGTATAAATGTTAAATTAAAGCTTATAGTAGAAGACATATTGCCATTAATGTCTCTCCAAATTCTCCCCTTTGCTTCTCACACTCTTATCTCATTGTCCTTGTCACTTTTTGATGCATTTCTAGAAGGCATTTTTTGGTTTTTTTTTGTTTTGATACCTGGGATCAAACTCATGACCTTGTGCTTGCCAGGCAGGTGCTTGTACCACTGGGCTAAATCCTCAGCCCCATGCAAGGTGTTTATTATTTCGAAGGTAGTAAAATACAACAGAACAAGACTGAACAAAGCCAAATGAGACAATGCAGTGAAACTGGTACAGAACATCACAGCAGGTCACCGGGATAACAGTTATAGGTACCACAGTATTTCTCGTTATCTTCACAATAGTTGTCCTTTCAGTCAGGTATAGCAAAATCAAATCAAATGCAGAACATTAGAGAGCTTATCAAAACAGAATATTGAATAGAGCAATACAATTAATCAGAACAAAGCAAAATAATGATAACAATATTTACCTTCAAAGAGATGGTAGGAGGAAATCCCCATATTTGCTATATTGCATACAGTCAAACTCCCAAGAGATGCTCAGACCTCTGGCTCCCATTTGCTAATGGGGAGGGGGGACAAAAGGATGGGGTGTTTGCGTCTCAGCCCATGGGCCAGTAGGCTCCCGGCTGCTTACCAGGGAGGCGAGCCGGTTGCTTTCTTTCCCAGCGCCCTAAGTTCCAACATGGCAGGGTCTTGGGAGACGCTGGCTGGCTGGTTTTCTTCCCTTGGGGTGCCCGCTGTTTACTCGGGCCACAGCTATTTACCAGGGAGGCGAGTGGGTTGCTTTCTTTCCCAGGGCCCTGCAAGATGTTTTTTGATACAAATATGATGAATGCTGCTGCAGAGCCCCATCCAACAGGAAGACAGCTGTGTCAAAACGTGAGGGATGTCCTAGCCACTCCAGTCCCCGAAGGTGGCATTGTGTGACTTCTGAACATTTTCAGTGGATTCAGGATATCAAGGCAGCCACCTCAGTACAAGTAAACACACAAAAAAAGACTTCTAGAATCTCTTCAGGCAGGGGCAAGAACAGTAGGATAAGTGTGCTCAGAGTGAGAGGAAGGGAGTATTTTTAGGGAGCCAAGTAACTCTCTCTCTTTCTCCCTCCCTCTCTCCTCCCACTCTTGCTCTCCCTGCACCCCTTTCTCCCTCTCCCTTTCTCCCTCCCCTTTCAGGGTCTCGCTATGCAGTTCAGGCTGGTCTTGAATTCATTTTGTAGCCCAGGCAGGCCTCAAACTCTCAAGGATTCTCCTGCCTCAGCCTCCTGAGTGCTGGGATTGCAGGGATGCACTACCTGGCCTGGCAGCCATCTGTCTCTTAACAATGTTCTAAAAATGTAAACATTTATCGGAGTTTTTGATCAAACCTCAAGACCTCAGCACCATCCTGAGAGGAGCTGGTAAACATCTTGATGGGTTGTTGACTGACTCTCAGGGAAGTGGGTTTAACATTTTAACCTTAAATATGATACATGCTACAGTTACTTCTCTCAGTTGAGACAATAGGAGCTGCTATAAAGGCTGCAAGATCTTAGCATCTGTAATAAACACAAATTTACTTCTTGCTCACTTAAATTTTGGAACATTTAGCCCTGATGGCCGACTGGTTCTTTAAAAGAGCGTATAAGGGGCCTGGGTTGTTTTGAACAGTGGCCTCCAAGGGCACCAGAGAGGAGGCTGGGGGACGGAGATCCCCAGGGAGGGCTGCGGGCTGGGCCTGAAAGGGTGCACACGGCTCTCTCCCAGCGGCTGGGCTTTGGCGGAGGCTGCCTGGAGCAGCTGAGAGCAGAAGGAGCAGTGAGGTGTGCGCATGGCCAGGCGGTGTCACCATGGCCCAGTCCCTTCACGACTTTACTCGGTCCCACGCAAACAGGGCTTAGTGCCCTCCTCCTGCACACCAGTGCAGGTCACAGGTAGTTGCTACTCCCAGGGGAGGTTCTGGGAGACCCGTAGGTGACGTGCGGGTCCCTGTGCACTTCCTTCATGCCCTCCGGTGACTGTAGACACAGGAGAAGCCCAGTCCCCCCCTGCCTCCAGCAAGTGACCAGAACCCCAGCAAAAATTTCTGCCTAGAAGAGGCAAGAAGAGAGGCCATGGGAGCAGCTGGCCAGTAGCAGTGACCAAAGGCTGCCTGGTGTCCGGAGAGATCATGCTATCTGCTCAGCTTCAGGCACCAGTAATCTCTCTCAAAGATCAATTTTTTTGGGGGGGGAGTTTGGTTTGGGTTTAATGAGGCTTATTATTTTTTATTTTAAAGAGAATAAAATGAAGCAAAATAAAAATAAAACCAATCAAATCAATGTAAGTGATACAAGATTTTAAAACAAGATAGCAGGAAATCAATAATAGCTACCATAATGCCTCTCGTCTTCAAAATAGCTGCCCATACTATCAGACATAGGAAAATCAAAACAGAACAGAATTGAACCAATAAAAACAAAACAACATAATGCAGGGCTTCAAAACAAGATAATAGTAAATCCAAAATGATATAGCTTGTTACCTTTGAAACAGCTGCCCATGCCATTGGATATAATAGAATCGAACAAGACAAAACAAAATCAAACCAAACCAAACAAAACAATGAAAATGATACAAAACTTTAAAACAAGATAATAGGGACTTAACCATGGCTACCACTGTCAGAAGGAATCCCCTGTAGATGCTGTACTGTGTGTTTTCCTCTAAATAGATGGTTGGATTAATGGCTATAGACCTGCAAAGTCAATGAACACTAAACTCTACAAGCATGAAGTGGTATTTTACTCCAATAGCTGTCATCTCAGTCTGTTTCTCTGGATCAGCTGGTCACTCACAGGGGTTGGGGGAAGCTTGGCTCTTTTTGTTACCCGCACGCTGAGAGGGGCTGTCCTCTTCCTCTCCTTCCCGGGGGCTGTGAATGGTGCTGACTCACAGGAAGGGGCTGGTGTCTGGTTGTCTGTCCTCCCCAAAGCCTGTGCATGCACTGACTCACGGGAAGGGCTGGCGTCTGGTTGTGCATGGCACTGATTGAAGATGATGATGGATAATTCTCAGTGCTTATTTACTTCCCAAGGAAATTGCCTTTTAGTCCTCATTTCTTAAAAATTTTTAAAAATGATAAATGAGTGAGGACTTTGTTCAGTTCTTTTCCTGTGGATACCAAGGTGTTCACAGATATTTTTTCTGCTTTACTCTTAGTATTATTAGTAAATTACCTGAATAGATTTCTGAAGGTTGCTGTATCCTGCATATACCCTTTTTGGTTGTGATGTATTTTCTTCTAAAACTGAATTTGCTAGAGTTTCATTTAGACTTTTCCTATTGTTCATAAGTGAGATTGGCCTATAATTTTCATGTCTTTTATTCTCTGGCATTTGTTTCAGGGTTTACTAGTATCATAAAATGAATCGAGGAGCTTTCTTTTCTATTTTCTGAAACATTCCGTGTAAAATAGAACTGCCTCTTAAACTGTCTGGACCTGGTCTCTTCGTTTTTGTTTTTGTGTGTAAATTAACTATTGATTTGCTTTCTTTTATAGGCTTATTTGGGGTTTCCATTTCTTGTTGAGTTCATCGTGGCAAATCATTTTTTTATTCTAGAAAATGGTCCATTTAACTTAAGTTTTCATACAGATTTCATGAAGTGGTTCACAATAATGAGCTGTTCTCAAGAAAAAAACTACTCTGCTAAATCTGTAATAACAGCGTCTTCTTTTTTAGTCCTAATGTAGTTTATATTCTTTTTCCTGATCAGTTTTGCTCTGTTTTCTATTTTATTAGTTTTTACAAAAGAACTAGTTCTCAGCTTTTAAAATCCTTTTTGATAATTTTTTTCTACTTTAAAAATTTCTACCATTCAAGCCACTGGCACACCAGGGCGAGAACTATCAGCGACTCCTAAGCTTCTTTGCATCATGTTGGAACTTTGAGCGCTGGGAGAACAGGTGGCCGCCCTGGTAAGCAGCTGGGGCCCTGCCGGTGCATGGGCTAAGAATCAGACATGGATCCATTCCCCACCCCCGTTAGCAAGTTGGCACCGGCAGTCTGAGTATTTTTTTGGAGGATGAATGTATACAGCGTGGCAAGTAAGGGGGATTTCCTTCTACCATCTCTTTGAAGGCAAATATTTTTATCACTGTTTTGCTCAGTTTTGATTAATGTTACTGCTTTGTTCAATGTTCTGTTTTTGAAAGTTCGATATTTCCTTCCATTTTCCTCTGCCTGATTGGGGGAACAGCTAGTGTGAACAAAATGGGCTGTACTATTGAGCCCATTGCTTGTGTCCTGGTGACCTGCTCTGAGGTTCTGTGGTAGTTTTACTGCACTGCGGT
>PVLA01007330.1:80581-91906 GCA_004027455.1 Hydrochoerus hydrochaeris | reverse complement strand
GTAAGCAGATAATGGACTTAAAAAGTAAAAAGAAGAAAAGAAAGTGCTCTAGAGGATATGGCTGCATGTATGTTTGAGTGTGTAGGATTGATAACCATGTTGCTAAGTTGTTACTGGATCATTGAACTTCTTTGCAGTCTCACTGTTTGAATGTCTACTTTGAATGCTTTAATTTTGTAACTTTAACAACTAGGTCTAAGAAGGCAATATGTAATTTATCAACTAGTGATTTCTTACTGCTTTTTTTTTTTTTTGTCTGAAATTCTGTATTGTTTCTACCCCTTTTTCTGTTTGGCTTTTTTTTTCTCTTTAAATAAAATTAAAAAAAAATTTCTGCCATTGCTCTTAAATTCTGGTTTTTGCTTTCTACTTTTTTGGAGCTCACTCTATTGTTATTATTTTTATTAATTTTTTATTTCTTCGTTAGTGCATGTTTACAGTACATAATGATTATATTTGAAGGGAAAGGCCAGGGGACATTTCCCCAGGACTTCCAGGCTTTCCCCACATTCTTCTGTGCCCCCTTAATTTTGAAGCCCATTAAATCTGTTTGCTGCTCCAAACACTCCGGATCCAGAGGTCGGCAGCCTCTGGGAGAGGAAACCCCACACAACCGTGGGACGGGCCGTGAGCATAGACGCAGAGACCCGGTCCTGAGATCAGCAGGCTCGGACCTCCCTCCTTCCCTCGCCCACCCTGCCGGACGGGGCTGCTTTGGGCACTCGGGGGCACAGGGCCCCCCAGGTCTTTGTACTAAGTAAGAACTGTCCTTGCTGTGAGGTGTTTCCTTCGCTTTCTTGCACCTGACACATCTTAATTCTTATGTCCCCATCCCTTCCCCTCCCTCATTGCTCTCTTTATCTCTTGGTTGCCTTCCCCTTTGCCAAAGCTCTACCTCCTTATTTCCTAATTCTTTGTTGTTGTTTATTTTATTTTTGCCATACCGGGGATTGAACTCATGATCTCGCACTTGCCAGGCAGACGCTTATGCCACTGAGCTAAATCCCCAGCCCTTGTTGTTGTTTTTTGAAACAAGGGTATCACTGTGTAGTTCAGGCTGGCCCCCAGTTCACAGAAATCCTCCTGCCTCAGCTTCCCACGTGCTGGATTATAGATGTGTGCCATCAATCCCAGCTCCTGTTCCTGCTGTCTCTTATATTTTGCTCTTCAATGTGTTTATACTTTGTGTTATGGCTTGTATCAGATGTCCCCACAAAGCTGCATACAGTCAGAGGTGAAAGTGGTGGCTGGATCTAGTGTGTGATACTGGGGTTGATTCATGGTACCTTAAGGAGAGGTACTGTGATAGTATAGAAGGGACAGGAAGAGGGCTGCTGCTGCTGGTGGCACTTCCTGCTCACTACTTCCCCGCTTTGCTGTCCCCTGTCTGCCACGGACTTGTTCCTCTGTACTGCCACCCTGCCTTGGAGCCAGCTGACTGAGACCGTTACAAACTGTGAGCCAAAACAAACCTTTACTCCTTTAACTTGGATATTGGGTATTTTGTCTCAGCAACGAGAAAAAAGTAAGCTGCTTTGGGTTTCTCATCTGAGAGAAACCATGCGTGTCTGGTTTATTTTGCTTAACATTATAGTGTCAAAGTGTATCCATTTATCTACAGATGTCTCCGAAGTATCCTTCTTTATAGCAGAGTAGAACACCACTGTGCATACACCACATTTTTAATCCATTTAACTGGTGATGGATGTATGGACCAGTTCCAAGATTTGGCTATTATGAACTGTGCTTCTCTAAACATGGACATGGATATAGCAGAATTAACTCTTTTAGGAAGATAAGGAAGAGGAATAGCTGGGTTGAATGGAATTTCCAGTTTGTGTGTGTGTGTGTGTGTGTGTGTGTGTGTGACAGAGAGAGAGAGAGAGAGAGAGAGAGAGAGAGAGAGAGAGAGAGAGAGAGAGAGAGACAGGGTCTCACTGTGTAGTTCAGATTGGCCTTGAACTCACTATGTAGCCTAGGTTGGCCTCAAACTCTCAGGGATCGTCCTGCTTCTGCATCTTTCTGGGCTCTACTTTTAGTTTTTTGAGAAATCGCCATACTGATTCCCACAGTGGTTGCACTAATTTACATCCCCTCAACAATGTAGGAGAGTTCCTTTTTCCCTGTAGCCTCACCCGCATTTGTTAATATTTGATTTCTTGATTATAGCCATTTTTTTCTGGAGTAAGATGTAATCTCAAAGTTGTTTCCATTTGTATTTCTCTAATGGTCAGCGGTATTGAACATTTTGTCATGGATTTATTGGTCGTTTGTATTTCTGAAAAGTGTTTATTTATTGCAGTCGCCCATTTTCTGACTGGGTCTTTCATGAGGGGGGCTCTAATATTTTTGAGTTCTTTATACTATATATTTTAGATATCAGTCCTTTGTGTAAGGAGTAGTTGGCAAAAATTTTTTCCCCATTCTGTAGGTTGTCTCTTCTCTTTGTTGGTTGTTTCCATTACTGTGTGGAAGCTTTTTAATTTGACATAATATCATTTGTTGATTCTTGGGGTTATTTCTTGTGTAATTGAGGTTCTGTTCAAAAAGCCCTTGCTTTGGCCCAGGTCCTCAAGAGTTTTCTCTATTTTATGTTCTAGCAAATTAAGTATTATTGTTTTAATATTTAGATCTTTGATTCATTTTGATTTTAGCATAGTGCATGGTGAAATATATGGGTCTAGATTCAGTGTTCTGAACGTGGAGACAGGACAGCCTGTTTTCCCAGCACCATTTGCTGAAGAGGCTGCCTTTCCTCCAGTGTAGTCCTGGGCCCTTTGTCAGAGATAGATAGCTGAGTGTACCCGGGGTTGTTTCTGCATCCTTTCTTATGTTCCATTAATCCACACACATCTGTTTTTGGGCCATGCTGTTTTTATCATTGTAGCTTCGTTATGTAGCTAGGAGCTCAGGATTGCTTTTGCTATCATGGGTCTCTTCTATTCTGAATATAAATTGGTATTGGTATTTTGATTGTGATTGCATTAAATCCATATACCAAATTTGGAAGTATGGCCATTTTGACTATATTAGTTCTGCTTATCTAGAAATAGGGGATATCTTTCTATTCTTTTTTTGTCTTCTTGAGACAGGGTCTTGCTAATTCAGTTCAGGATGGTACTGAGTCACTTTTAGCCCAGGCTTGTCTTGAATTTGGAACAATCCTCCTGCCTCAGCCTCCCGAGTGCTGGGATTACAGGTGTGCACCACCATGCCTGGCTCTCTTTCCATGTTCTAATGTCCTCATTGACTTCCTTTTTCATAGTACTGGGTTTTTCACTGTAGAGGCCTTTCCCTTTGTTAGCTAGGCTACTTCTTAAGTAATCAATTTATCTTGGTGGTATTGTGAATAGTATATCCTAAATTGTTTCTCATTGAGTTCATTATTGGTGTGTCTTTTCATTTTGTGTCCTGTTGCACTATTCAATTTGGTTATTAATTCTAAGAGTTTTGGTGGAAATTGTTAGGTCTTCTAAGTAGAGAGTCATGTTGTCTGCAAATAATAATTTGAACTTTTCCTTTCCTTTACATACCTCTTTTATTTCTCTTGGCTGATCACTATGGCTAGTATTTCAAGTACTCTACTGAACAGGGGTGAGGGTAGGAGAATCCTTGTCCTCATATTAGAGGGAAAGCTTGCAGTTTTTCTGCATTTAGTATGATGTCAACAGTAGGTTTGTGATGAATGGTTTTTACAGATTGAGATAGGGTCTTTTGGTACCTATTTACTTCAAGGTTTCTGTTATGAATTACTTTGGATTTTGTTGACTTTTTCTGTGTCTATTGAGATGATCATGTGATTTTTGTCTTTGTTTCTATTTATGTAATTTTACATTTATTGATATGCAAATATTGAACCATCCTTGCATCCCTGAGAAGAAGCTTGCTTTTTCATGATGCATGATTTTTCTGATGATTCGTTGCATTCTGCTTGTCAGTATCTTGTTGAGTATTATTGCATCTATGTTCATTAAAGAGATTGGCCTGTAGTTCCTTTTTGTTGATGGGGTCTTTGTCGGTTTTTGGAATCAGGGTAATACTAGTTTCCAGAAATCACTTCATCAAGGAGTTTGAGGAGTATGGTGTTATACTCTCCCTGAAGTTCTTGTAGAATTCAGCAATCAGTCCACTGGGTCCTAGGATTTTCTTAGTTGGTAGGTTTTTTTTCATTACTGCTTCAATTTCATTGCCCATTCTTGAAAATGCAGGGTTTTTATATCTTCTTGGTTTTGATAATTCATCAATATCTAGGAATTTGTCCATTTTTACAAGATACTCCAATGTATTAGAGTATAGTGTTTCATAGAAGTTAAAAATGATCTGAATTTCAGTGGTATCTGTGTGATTTCAGCTTTTTAATTTCTAATTACATAGATTTGGGTCTTTTCTTTCCTGTTTTGGTTAAGGATTTGTCATTCATTCATTCATTCATTCACTCTTTCAAAGAACCAGTTCTTTGATTCAGTGATTTTTTTTTTTTTTTTTTTGTATACAGGGGATTGAACTCACAAACTTGCACTCACCAGGAAGGCACTTATGTTGCTGAGCTAAATCCCTGACAATTCAATGATTTTTTTATTTTGGTACTGGGGATTGAACTCATGACTGTGTGCTTGCAAAGGCAGGTGCTTATGCCACTGAGCTAAATCCCCAGCCCCAATGATTTTTTTAAAAGTCTCAATTTCATTTATTTGTATTGTGATCTTCATAATTTCCTTCCATGTATGAGCTTTAGACTTGGGTTTTTCTTGTTTTTTAAGGACCTTGCGGTACCTCATTAGGTTATTTATTTGGACTTGCTTGTTTTCCTAATGTGCACGGTCACAGCTACAGACTTCCTTATTAGGACCGCTTTCATTGTGTCCCCTAGGTCCTGGTATGTTGTACTGACATTATTGTTTGATTCTGGGAACATCCCATTTCTTCCATGACCCACTAATTATTCAAGAGTGTATCATCTAACTTCCATGTGTTTGCAAGATTTTTGTGGTGTTTTTGCTATTGTTTTCTAGTTTTATTGCACTATGATAATATGCATGGGATCATTTTATTTTATATTTATTTAAGTATGCTTTTCAGGTTAGTGTGTGGTCTGTTTTGGGTAAAGTTTCATGTGTTTCTGAGAAGGATGTGTATTTTGTTATTGGGTAGAATACTCTAGATATCTATTAAATCCATTTGTTCAAGGATGTGGTTCAACTGTTAAATTTCTTTGTGGATTTTGTCTAGTTGATCTATTTGTGATAATGGGGTATTAAGGTGCCCCACTATAACTGTGTTGATATTTTTGTTATGTGCAGCAGTGTTTATAAAGTTAGGTGTGTTTGTCTTCAGTCTACATATATTTATAATTGTTATCTCTTCCTGTTGAATTTTCCCTTAATATGTAGTATCCTTCTTTGCCTCCTCTAATGAGTTTTGGTTTGAAGTCCACCTTGTCTGAAAATAGGGTAGCTATTTCTGCTTGTTTTAGGGTTCCCATTGTATGAAATACAGTTTTTCTTTTGGTATTGGAGATCAAACTCACAACCTTGCACTTGTCAGGCAAGTGCTTATGCCACTGAGCTAAATCCCGCCCTGCAATATAGTTTTTCATTCTTTGATTTTTAGTTACGAATTTCCTTTTGACTTAAATGTGGTTCATATATGTAGCATACCTTTGGGCTTTATTTTTTAATTCAATCTGCCAATCTGTGTCTTTCAACTGGGGAGTTGAGAGTTTTCGCATTGAGAGTTTCTACTGAAAGGTATTGATTATTCCTGTCATTGTATTATTTTCCT
Organism: Hydrochoerus hydrochaeris; assembly: GCA_004027455.1. Taxonomy (NCBI): domain Eukaryota; kingdom Metazoa; phylum Chordata; class Mammalia; order Rodentia; family Hydrochaeridae; genus Hydrochoerus; species Hydrochoerus hydrochaeris. The sequence goes on along the minus strand of PVLA01007330.1, from coordinate 86,125 downwards.
GTTGCTGATTTCTGCTTTTTCCTTTTGCTTAATTACTTACTCTATGTGGTACATTCACACCACTGGATTTTTTTTTTTTTTTTTTGGCCTTGTTGGCTTCCTTCTGTCTTTCTAGGATGTCTTTTAGAGTATTTTGGAATTCTCATTTGGTGGCCACAAATTTCTTAAAGTGTTGTCATGGCAAGACCTTATTTCTCCATGCAGGATATATCAGTCTGGGCTGGAGGTTTTTGAAATACTTCACTCCAAGCTTTCCTGGACTTTAAGGTTTGTGTTAAGAGTCTGCTACAGGGAAACCCTCTTGGGACCACTTCTGTCTCTCTCATGGAAGCTTTCTTTCTCTAATAAATATATTCTGTTCTTATAAAAAAGAGAGACTATTATAGTTCTAGTTATTTTATTTTTATAAATGATTTGTTGTTTTTCTGTAACAGTTTTTAAGATTCTGCCCATGTGCTGGAATTCTGGGATTTTGATGGTGATGTGTTGTGGAAAGTTTCTTTTCTGATTATGGCTATTTGGGGCCCTGTATGCCCCACTTATGTTTACATTAAATTCTTTCCCCATGCTTGGAAGTTTTCTGCTATGATTTCTGTCCTTGGTTTGTTTGTTTGAGATAGGGTTTCACTGTGTAACCCAGGCTGGCCTTTAACTGGCAGCAATCCTTCTGCCTCAGCCTCCTGAGTGCGGAGATTATAGGTGTGCACCACCATGCCCAGCTATAATTTCTAGAAGCACATTTTTTATGTCATGTGGTCCTCTGACTTTTCACTAATTCCAAGGAATCTTAGATGAGTCTTCTTTGAAGCATTTAGCAGTTGTGGATATGTTTTCCACATTCTCTTGTTTCTAAGGTACTCCTGAGTACATGGCCACCTGTAGTAGCCTTGTATCTTCTAGTTTTGACACTCTGTCCTCATGTTTACTTTTGCTGTCCATAGTTTTAACAGAATTTTGAGCTCTTGGATTTTAATTTGGCATCTCTTCATGGAGTCTGATTCATTGTTAAACTGGATATTCACATATTGTGTCATTTGGGTTAGTTCAGCATTTTACGAGTGTCTTCTGTAAGCTCATTTATTTATTGTCTATTATCATCTTTAGTTATGTCATTCTTGAGCTTGCTGAATACCTTATTGATTTTTCTTGGTCTCTTTTATCATTTCATATAACTCAACTGTTTGGCTTCGATTTTCTCCCGTGATGTGCCATGGATCAGCTCTGAGGGAATTAGGAGTTTTGGGGGCATTTTCCTGTCTTTTTCTCATATTTGTGTTTTTGCTTCTTATGCTGATGTTTGTGGGGTGACTGCAGACAGACAGACCTTGCTCTAAGCATGGAGGTTGCTTTAGTTAGTATCTCCCTTCTAGTGATGCACTCTGGGTTTGGCCAACTGTAGATCTTTGCTTCTGTCCTAAAATATGGCTATGTCCATTTGTTTGGGGAGAGGAAAATGCAGTGAAACTGGCCCAGCACCCTGTGCTCCAGAAACGAACTGCAGTATTGTTAACAAAGGCAATCCGAATATTGCATACAGAAAAAAATCAATTAGTAGCAACAACTATGCCACCCCAGTAACAGCAACAAAATCAGCATCAGTGATAGTGCCAAAGACTGTCTTGGTTACTTTTCCTGTTGTTGGAACAAAATACCTCACACTCAAAGTTCCAGGAGGAAAAGTTTATTTCGTCTCATAATTTGTAGAAGTTTGAGTCAATAGTCGGCTGGTCCCACAGCAGGGCTGCAGGGCCGAGGGGCATCGCAGAGGAGAAACAGTTCATGGCCGTGTAGACCGGGCAGCAGAAGGCAGCAAGCAGCAGCCTGCCGCTCCCTTCATCCCTTCCAGGTTACCCATTTTTCCAGTGGTGCCACCCCCACCCAGGCTGAACCTTCCCATTATCCTCCTTGAGAACTATGCTGAGCCAATCAGTGGACTTCAGCAATATGCACCCTTAGCCCTGTATCACAGCCTTAGTCCCAGCACCCCACACCTTAGATCCAGCCACCTCTGCAAGGCCCCACTGATGGCCACATGGAGCGGGGATGACCTCTAGATCCAAGCTATAAGGAAGACAAACTAGACAGGACTGTCATGGCTGATACACTGTGTCAACTTGAGAAGGTCAGAGTTTTCACTAGTGATTCAGCACTGGGGCAGAGTCTTTTCTTTGTAACACCTTTCTTTGTATCTGTGAAAGAAGAGAGCACTCAGATGGTGTGAGCAGTACACCTACTCCTGCACACAATAAAAGGCAATGAGGAGGGACCGATTGCTGGGTCTTTGGAGGAGCTTGGATGTTGTCTCCTGGCTTCTGATGCAGACTCTGGCTTCTCCCTGGGACTCTTCAGCCTTCCATCATAGATTCTTCAATGTTGTGTCGCCCATCGGCCCCCTGCTATGGATTTGCATGGGACACTGCAGTGAGCACCAGACCTTGGGCTGGGCCCTTCAGCCTCCACCGTGAAGGCGCTCTCTGCACACTTCTCCCTCTGACCGTGTGGCTGACCCTCACCAGTCAGCTGTGTAGTTTCTTACACATTTGTGTATCTTGTGTTATATGTGTTTCTCTGATAAACCCTGACTGATAGATTGACATACCACCAGAGCAGTAAAAGCTTCTACTGTGCCACCCTTCACAATAGAAGGGATTTGTGATTATGGACACAGAGACAAATCAGATTTTGACATACAGTAAATATCCAATACAACCAATGTGCCACTATCAACAATAGAAAATAATTCAATAATAATGGCATTGTCTTGGTTGCTTTTCTCTCATTTCTGGGACAAAATACACAACACCCAAAATGAAGGAAGGAAAGGTTTGTTTAGCTCACTGTTTGTGGAGGTTTCAGTCCATAATCAGCTGGATCCAAGGCAGGTTGGTGTGGTAGAGGGGCAGCACTTCAAGACAACAGAAGACAGCAAAAGCAGCCAGAGCAAAAAGGGGGAGACCAAGCCTTTTTCCCTCCCTTATGTTGTAAATGGATTATGATCCCCACCCCCAGAGCGGGGGTGGCCCTCACACCACTTCTGTTCCTTCCTCTTGCTCAGACTGAGGCTATTTCCAAAGTAAGGATTCTCACTCCCTGCTGCCTCTCTTACATTTCTAAACTTCTCCAGTTGAGACACTGTATCAACCTTAACAGGCATAAAATCAACAAAACAGCTACAGATTAATAAAGCTTGTGAAGATGGAGTGGTAGGAAAGTAGAAAATGAAAAAATAAAATTTTGAAAAGAAAAGACAAGATAGAGGAGAGGAAAATGAGGAAGAGTGTGTATTAAGCAGTAAAAGTAAAGTAACAAAATCAGATAAAATAACCGAAAAGAACAAGAAAAGAAAAAAGAGAACAATATAAAGAATAAAAAAGAGAAAAAAAATGAAAATAAGAAAACTCTTAAAACTTAAACCACAAATGAAGAAAAAGGGAAAATCATTCCTCTGTGTTTTTGAATGAGTTTTTTCTTTTCAGGGTCAGCAGTATTGGAATCCCCCAGATACTGAGTGGGGGGAGTAGAGAGTGACTACTAAGGCTATTCTGTTTCCACACTTGGGTTTTTGTGTGCCGATGCTGAATCTTGGATCTTGCCACAGTTTTCCTGCTGGGCATGGTCAGTGATGTCCACCCTTGGGCTTATTTTGTTCCCACCCTCCCCGTTTCCATGTCCTTCTGTACGTCCCAAGCCACGGCTTTCTCTGCCTGGCTTTATGGGCTGTGAGTTTGTAAGTGCTTTCCCCTCCCTGCTCCAGAGGCCGCTCTGTCCTACGCCCCGGGCAGTGGCAACTGTCCAAGCCAAGGCATATCATACTGGCAGATGGGAAAGCAAACAGACCACTGAGCTCTGTATTGGACATAGGCAGTGGGGTGGGTCAAGCAGTCCATTGGACTTAAGGCCCCCAGTTTCTTTTTCTTTTTTTCTTTTTTTGAGACAGGGTCTCACTATGCAGTTCAGGCTGGCTTTGAGTTCACTTTGTAGCCCAGGCTGGCCTCAAACTTGCAACGATCCTCCTGCCTCAGCCTCCCGAGTGCTGGGATTACAGGTGTGAGACACCATGCCCGGCTAGGCCCCCAGTTTCATACTCAGCCCCTTTCAAAGCCATGCATACCCTTGCTTCAGAGGGCAAGATCGCTGTGTCCTTCTCAGCCTGAGCTTGAACTTCTCGGCGAGTCTGTGTTTGGCCTATGCCCTCTCTGCTGTTGTCTCTTGCGGCCATCTCCCACCCAGTCACTGTGGAAGGGCGACCAGGAAACTCTGAAGTGTAGCAGTCCTGCAGCTCTGTCCTAATTAACCCCTCCCCTAAGTGGCTGCTGGTTAAACACTCTCAAATATCACAATCCCTGCCCTGGATTCTCTCTCCCACTCTAGATTGCCGTGAAGAAGGAGTTACTTTCAGAGCAAAACCCTGTACTCTTGTTTATTAATTTTTTCGCGTTTTACAGTAACTTTGGGCTTTTCTTGGGGCTAGCACTTCCAGCCTGGTCTGTTGTTTCTCTTACCTTGTGTCAGCTGGGACAGATCCCTGCCCCGGAGTTAGGCTACCTTTCCATTCTGCTTCATTCTTTTCTCTGTGTTGTGCTCAGTCTCCAGCTTTGTCTATCTGCTCTATCTTTTCTGCCAGCTCCTTTCTGATCCCTGGCGATCTAGTTCTGTTTTTGTTCCCCAAGTTGTTTTCTAGGTGTCTTAATTCCAGGACCTGGGGAGGCTATGTTTTGCTGCTGGTCTTTATCCCAACAATTAAATCTCCCCTTTCTATTGTTTTTTTTGTAATTTTTATTTTTTCAGTTCTGGAGATTGAACCCAGGGATTTGCACAAGCTGGACAAATGTTGTACCACTGAGCTACATCCTCAGCCCATTTTCTTTGATAATTTCTCTACCCCCTTTACCTCTCTCACTCTCTTCCTTTCTTTCTCTTTCTCTTTCTCTTTCTCTTTCTCTTTCTCTTTCTCTTTCTCTTTCTCTTTCTCTTTCTCTTTCTCTTTCTCTTTCTCTTTCTCTTTCTCTTTCTCTGTTTCTTGGGATTGAACCTGGGGCCATTGTACTGAAATACATCCCTAGCTAGTTTTTAACATTTAAAATTTTGAGACGGGGTCTGCCTGAGTTGCTAAGTCACCTGACCTGAGCTCAAATTTGTGATTTTTTTCTTCTACATATCAAACATTGTATATAAATATATCACTAATAATTTTATAGGAAGTATTTTCTAATCTTGAGGTTTTTTTTTACTTCTGTTACACATTTAATTCTTCACATGGGTGGACATTCTTCCATTATCCTCTTGTCATTTATTGTGTGCAGTTTTTAATTGCATAGTGGTCAGGTGACGTACTCTATGAAATTGAATTGGAGGTATTTGCTGAAATTCTTCTTTAGGACATTGAACCTGTATGACTGGCCAGTGTGGATTCTTAGCCACATGTAAGATGGAAATCAGACTTAGCTGAGGACACTCTTGTCTACCCCTCCAGGGCTTCCTAAGGGCAGGGTGGCCATACAAGTTTCCAGGCTATTACAATCAGCGGGGGGGGGGGGGGGGGGG
>PVLA01007330.1:31989-80481 GCA_004027455.1 Hydrochoerus hydrochaeris | reverse complement strand
CTTGGCAGCTGGGTCTTGAAGCACCATTGGTGGCTTTTGAGAGCTCTTGCAGTGGCTTCTGGGGGCTCTCTGGGGTCTTCTACAAGTCATTGACGCTGTCTCCACTTCCTAGGGCTGTTCAGCAGGCCTCTGGCTATTGTAGTGCAATGTGCTTAGCCTACTGTGCCTGAGAGGAAAATCACAGACAAGCCAGAAGTACACTAGAGCAAGGCTTTGCTGTGGCCTGTCTTGCAGGATAGGAAGGTAGAACGGGGGAGAGAGCCCTTCTGCACTGGCTCGAGGAGCATGAGGGCTCGCTGCTTTTCTAGAGAAGGATGGCGCGTGCGTGGCGGTCTCCTGTGTCTCTTAGCTAGCTTTTACTTGTTCAAGATAATTATCAAGAGAGCTATGCTAAAAATTTCTGCCATTGGGCCGGGAATCCAGCTCAGCAGCATAAGCGCCTGCCTGGCAAGCGTGAGGTCCTAAGTTTGATTCCCGGTACCAAAAACTTGTTTTCTCCATAATGGTACATTTGTACCATTGTGACACTTCCAGTTATGTCTCACACACATGTAGGTCTATATATTTGAGGCTGTATTTAAAAAAACCTGTATTTTATTGAGCTATGATTCGAGTATGATAATATCCATTCTTTGAAAGTGTGAGATTCATTGTTTTTGGTTCTGCAGTCATTAGCACCGTCTTCTTCCTATTTTCATCTACCCTGAAAGAGCTCTAGTTTTAGTTGTTTCTTCCCCGGGCAACTGTGAATCTGCTACACCATGCAGTGTTTACTCATTTATCAATCCATGTCCATTTGGGTTTTCTTATCTATTGTTATCTTTTAGATTTTTCTTTTTGTATTTTTGAGACAAACTCTCACTCCATAGTTCTGGCTGGCCTTGAACTTGCGGGGATCCTCCTGCCTCAGCCCCCTAAGTGCTGGGGTTACAGGCTTGTGCCACCACACTCAGCTTGTCCTTTAATTTTTCTATCCTTTTGTGTGCCTGTGTTTCTTAAGGTTCTCTTATAAACAACATGCAGCAAAGTCATATTTTTAGAGTTGAATCTTATAATCTCTGTCACCTGGCATGTTTCTCCTGTTGAGATTGCTATTTCTGGGATTTATTTCTAGCATCTTATTATTAGATTTTGAAATTGAAGGTAAGATTTTTAAATAGAGGGACAGGTAATTAATACACTTGAAATAAAAAAAAACCCATATCAATCCAACAGAAGTCAAGAAAGGGGAAAAACAAATATCAAGCAAAAGTCTGCTAAATAAAAATGATAAAATATGTCTTGCCACATTCTAAATAACATAGGGTTTTTAAAATGCTTTAGCCATGATGACTTCCCTCTCATCTTGTGTGTATTTGTTTTTTAAAAGTTTAATTCTACTTTCATTTTCTGGCTCCAAGTTAGTAATTCTTATGATTTATAATTATTTAAAGATCTATGCTTTATCTGTTTCTTGCCTATTGTCCCTTTTGGTATTCCTTTCCCCTGAGTTTAATTTTAATCTTTTGAAAGTTCATAACTGCAGGGTTTTCTGTGCTAACGCTGGGTTAACTTACTGTCCGTAAGCACTGCAGAGAGATTACTCTGCTGTTTTCTGTTGCTAAGAAGCCTGTCCCCTGAGTTAATGGCCCTTCACAGCTGTATTCTCTTTTATCTCTGGTTGACTTTAAGTTTTATCTTTAGCAATCTGCAATTTTACTACTGTGTGGATTTATTTTATTCACCCTGCTCAGGATTCATTCTTGGAGTGTGTTGATTCATGAACTTATCCCGTCTCAGCCATTATTATTATTTTTTATTTTAAACAGAAAACAGTAAGAAATAACAGCAAAACAGTTGCAAAACAGGTTAGAAGGAGAGTAACAATAATCCACACCTTGCGTATTGGTATATTCACAGTAGGTGTTCAGACTGCAAAATACAGGCAAGAAACATTGTCCAGAAAATTACCAGCACAAAACTTTGCCAAAGAACTGAGACAAACCAGCTGTTTATCTCCCTTAACTGTCTTGCATTTATATTTTCCTTTTCCCTTCCTTCCTTTCCCCATCTCAGTTGTTCTTTCCTTTTGAGCAGTTTCTTTCCACTTCACAGTATTGATTGTACATTTTGGATCTTGTTTACTCTTTCAGATTCCCAAACTACTGAGACAATGTAACGCTTACATTTGTGGGTCTGGTTTGTTTCACTTACGAGTGTGGTCTCATTGCATCCATTTACCTAGGAAAGTATGAAGCTTGTCTTTTTAATGGCTGCATAGTATTCCATTACAGGAAAAAAAACCCCCACATCTTTTTAATGCATTGCTCGGTTGATGGGCATTTGGGTTGTTTCCAAGATTTAGCTATTACAAATTATGCTTCTATAAACACAGGTGCACATATATTGCTGTGGTAAGATGTTTTTAATTCTTCTGGGAAGATACCCAGAAGGTCCATAGCCAGGTCAAGTGAGATCTCTAATCCTAGTTTTTTGAGGAATCCCCACACTGATTTCCACAATGTCTTCACTACCACCAACAGTGGAGCAGGGTTCCTTTTGCCCCACAGCCCTTCTGGCATTTGTTGTTGATGGATTTTTTGATACTAGCCATTCTTTCTGGAGTGAGACGGAATCTCAGTTTTGTTTTAATTTGCATTTCTCGGATGACCAATGACTTTATTTGTATTTATTTGTTTGTATTTGTATTTCTTCATCTGAGAAGTGTGTATTCATCTCAGATGCCCATTTTTGGATTGGGACCTTGAATTCTGTTTTTTTTTTTTTTTTCTGTTCTTTATATGTTCTAGGTAGAAGTCCTTTGTCTGAAGGACAATTGGCTATGATTTCTTCCCACTCTGTGGGTTGTCTTTTTACTTTGTTTGTGACTTCTTTTGTTGTGCAAAATGGTGAGTTTCCATTTGTTGATTCATTATTGTATTTTGTGTGGTTTGGGTTTTGTTCACAAAATCTCTGCCTATACCTATGTCTTCGAGAAGTCTACCTACTTTATCTTCCAGCATGTTTAGTGTTTCTGTTTTAATATTTAGATCGTCGATCCATTTTAACTTTAGTGTAGTACATGGTGTCAGACAAGGGTTCTAGCCACTATGTTGACCGCTGTCTTTGTCCAAACGCTCAGCAACTTTGTGTAGCTTTTGTTCCTTTGTCTATGCATCAGAGTATTTGCCGTGTTTTCACCAGCATTTCTAGATAGTGATGAGTTTGTTTTTTGAAACATGGTTCACTGTATTGCCAGAAGCAGAAGCCTTCAATCAACATTTTAATACAATGCATATAACACAATGAATAAAAGTGCATACAGCATAGACAGACGCTTAATGAATATGATAATATTCACCACCGGGCAGAGGAACAGAGCATCACCTGCTCTTTCTGCCTGTTCATAAGAGCAGTCTCTTCGCTTTCTTCCTGACTTTGACTTTTGGTATAATCATTTTTTTGTGTGGCTCCTTACAGTTTCCTTACTTACGTATGACTGTGGTAAAGTGACAGCTAGGTGAGCTGTTTTTGAACTGTATCTTTCCATTCGTTCAGCGTGATGCTTTAGAGACTTATTTGTAACTTGTGTAGAGCTTTCTTTGGTTCATTTTACTGCTGAATTCCGTTCAGTGAGCAGATGATAATTTGCTTGTTCATTCTCTTGCTGAAAGGCATTTGCATGGCTTTTAGTCTTTGCGGTTATAGCAAATGGTGCGGTGAGTATTCATGAATGCGTGTTCGTGTGTATGGACGGGACTTCCTGTTGTGTAGAGATGGAGGGGTAGGGTACTGGGGTTTAGAGTTGTGGATGTTTCAACTTTTTATTTATTTATTTATTTATTTATTTTTGAGACAGGGTCTTGCTCTGTAGCTCAGGCTGGCCTTGAACTCATGGCAATCCTCCTGCCTCAGCCTCCTGAATGCTGGGATTACAGGTGTGCACCACCACGCTCAGCTCGACTTTTAAAAATAATGCCAAACTGTCTTCTAAAGTGGTTGTGCACCTGTCACCTGTGAATGCATGTTCCATGTGCTTTCCATTGTCTCAGTCATTTGCTGCTGTTGGTTGTTTTAATTTTTGCCTGTTGAGTTGGAGTCTGTATTTCAGATACATGTATGTTACATGTATAGTGTTTGGCTTGCCTTGTTAGCACTTTAAAAACTTACTCTTTGCAGTGCTGAAGGTTGATCCTTTGGCCTTGTATGACTGAGCTATGTCTCCAAGTCTTATATTTTTGTTTATTGTTTGTATTGGTGCACACTAGTGATACAGAACACTGAGATGTGCCCTCATGCATTGGTCCAGGTCCAGTGTATAACACAGTTTGATTATTTCATGCTTATTATCCCTTCTTTCTTTCCTCTCCCTACTCCCAATTCCCTTCTCCACCTCTAAAATCTATCTTCTAGCTTTCTGTCATCTTTCCTTTATTTATAAAATTTATTTTTCGATTGCTTATATAAGAAAAAACAGGATATTTAACATTTTGACAGTAGCTTCATTTGCTTAACATCATGAGTTCAGCTTCCTCGCAGTTTCCTGCAGAAGACATGACTTCGTTCTTCTTTATGCCTGAGTAATACTCCACCGAGAACACATACCCCACATTGTCTTTGTACCTCTGTTGATGGGCATCTAGGATGTTTCTACAGCTTAGCTATTACAAATTGCACTGCCATGAACCAGATAATGCGCACATCCCTATAGTACACTGTCTTTAATTTTGGGTGGGGATGTGTCAAGGAGTGGTATAGTTGGATCGAGTGGTATATCTACTTTGCTTTTTTTGAAGAATTTCCATGTTTATTTCCATAGTGTGTGTACTAGTTTGTGTTCCCACCCACAGTGGAGGACAGTTCCTCTTTTCTTGCCAGCATTCATTGCCTTTGCTTTCTTGATGACAGCCGTTAGAACAGGGTCAAGGTGGAATCTCAGTGTCATTTTGATTTGCATTTACCTGATACCAGCGCCATGTGCGGGCTGCTGCCGGCCTGGGGAGAGCCAGCCCCAAGCCTCTCTCATCAGTGCCATTCTTGGACTGCAGAGGGAGAGATCAGGCCCCATGGAAGAAGACCCCACCCAGAAACCTTATCATTTTCATTGTTTTTGGGAGGTTGAGTTTCTATTTTCTTTTTGCTTATGTTAACTCTGATGGCATGAGCAGCTATTTAAAAGATAGCAAGACATGTTATAGAAGCCATTATGTATTTATTATTGGCATGTTTTGATCTCCTTTATTTCATTCATTGTTTTGTTTTTATGGTTTCTATTCTATCCTGTTCTGTTCAATTTTTAATATGTCCAAAGGTGGTATCTGCAGCTGTTTTGAAAACAACAAAAGCATTGTGGTAATTATTGTTGATTTCATAGGGTTTGGAAGTCCTGTGTCACTTATTTTGGTTTATTTTGATTGATTTTATTCTGTTTTATTTTCCTTGGTTTTTTTCCTCTTTAAAATAAAAAAAAAAATCTGATTTGCATTTACCTAACAGCAAAAAATGTTGAACATTTTTCTTGGCTCTTTTTACTTCTTTTGAGAATTCTTTGTTCTCATTTATTGATTGGAAATTTTTTGAGTTTTTTAATATATTTTCTAGATATTAATCCTCTATCAGAAGAGTAGGTAACGAAGATTTTTCTTCGACTCTGTAGTTTGTCTCTTTGTTCCATTGATCATTTACTTGGCTGTGCAAAGGTTTTTAATTCTATGGGGTCGCATCTGTTGATTCTTCATAGCATTTCCTATGCTCTTGGGGTTCTATTTAGGAAGGCTTTGCCTGTACCTATGTTTTCAAGTGTTTTCCCTATGTTTTCTTCCAGGAGTTTCAAATTCTATATTAGGTGTTTGATCCATTTTGATTTGACTTTAGTACACGGTGATTCCAATAGGTATCTCATTTCAATTTTCTGTATGTGGCTGGTTTCCCAGCACCGTTTGTTAAAGAGGTGATCTTTCCTCTCTTTTTGACTCCATTGTCAAAAATCAGCTGGGTCCAGGTGCTTGGGTTCATTTCTGTCTTCTCTTCTAGTCACTAGGGCTGCATGTATGCTTTTGTGCCAGTGCCACACTGTTTCTGTCACTGTCATACCTCAGTACTTGAATACTTTGAAACTCATTGACTCTGGTGCTAGATATATTTTGATGTGAAAATCTTGTCCTTGTATTCATTGTTTATTGGGTACTTGAAACACAAATCGTAACGTATTACTGTTGATTGCCTTGGGATTTGCTATCCTTTCCAGCCAAAACAATTTGTTTAGTACTTGGATGTTTTTGGTACTTGTTATGCCTCCTGGAACCCATTAAAGCAAGTATCGAAGTACCACTATATATATTTTTAAAATTTTGTTGGAACTTTTATATATAGATACAAAGATAGAGATATAGACATAGATATAGATAATTTTCACCATAGGAAATTTGTACCTATATCTGATATGTCTTGCTTCTTCTATTTTTCCCATTCTCTCTTTTTTTTGTTTTGTTTTGGTACCGGGGATCGAACTCATGACCTTGTGTTTTCCAGACAGGCAAGTAAGCCCCTGAGCTAAATCTCCAGCTGTTTTTCCCATTCTCCTCCCCTCTCTTCACCCCCTCTTTCCCTCTTTATTCACAAAAGCTCTGTATTCATTTTTTCCTTCCTTTCACCCCTGTTCTTTGTAAGCAGGTTATGTGATGCTTTCCACATTGCTGTTTTTGCTCAGGATTGCTTCGGCTATTTTGGGTCTTCTGTGATTCCATCTCAATTTTAGAGTTACCTTTTCTAGTTCTGTGAAGAATGTTGTATTTGAATAGGGATCTCACTGAATCTGTAGGTTGAATTTGGTAACATGACCATTTAAACAGTAATACTTCTGCCAACCCATGAGCAAGGGAGATCTTTCTACTTTCTAATGTCTTCTTTGATTTCTTCAATTATAGAATAATTTTCATTATAGAGGTCTTTCACCTTCTTGTTTAGGTACTTTATTTTAAAGGTATCATGAATGGAATTGTTTTCTGGATTTTGTTTTTGGTGGGTTCTTATTGGTAAAAAGAAGAGACACTGATTTTTTTTAATGTGTTGATTTTGACTCCTGTCACTTTACTAAATTTGTTCATTGGATCTAAGATCTCTCTGGTGGAGGTTTCAGGGTATTCTAGTAAAGGATCATATCTGCAAATAGGGATGCTATCATTTGACTTGTTAGTTTCTTAGCATTTGTGTCCCTTCTGTCTCTTATCTAATTTTGCTGGCTAAAATTTCAAGCACTGTATTTTACAGGAGAGGTAAGAGTAGACACTCTTGTCTTATTCCCAGTTTTTAAAGGAAATTATTTTTCCTTATTCAGTGTGAAATTGGCTATGGAATTGGCATCTATTAATTTGAGGCGTGTATTAATTTGAGGACAGATATTTCTATATCTGTTTTCTTCAGGGCTTTTATCATGAAGGGATGTTGAATTTAGTCAAAGGCTTTTTCTGCACCTATATGATCACAATCACATAACCACATTACATCTTTGGTTCTGTTTATGTGGTGTATAGCATTTATTGACTTATGTATGTCGAACCATCTTCACATCCCTGTGATGAAACCAACTTGTTCACTGTTATGGTTTGCATGTAGATGTCCCCCCAAAGTCTCATGTGGTCCTGGGGAGTGAGCCTTTCCAAGGCCACTGAGTCTAGGGTTTGTGATTGGTTCACTGTCTAGCAGCACTGGGATTGGTGGTGTGAGTGCTGTGCACGGCTTGGGGGCAGAGCCAGCACACAGTGCAAGGGAGGGAAGGAGGTGTGCTTTCCCATTTGCCCTTTTTGCTCCTGTCCCTTGTGGCTGCCATGATTGGTTGCCCCTTAGGCACATCACCCTGCCTTGGAGCCGGCTGAGTATGCATTGAAACCTCCAAAAACCATAAGCTAGATAAACCTTCCCTTCCTTCATTTTGAGCATCAAGTCCTAGCATTTGAGCATTTTGTCCTAGCAACAAGAGAAAAGAAACCAAGACAGTCACAGTATATAATTTTTAAAATACATTGTTGAATTCTGGTTGCAAAAATCTTATTGAAGCTGTTCATCTAGGATACTGGTTTGTAGCTTTCTTTTTTGTTCAGTCTTACCTGGTTTTGGAATTAGGGTAGTTAATGCTGGCTTCAGAGAATGAATTTGGAAACATTCTTTCCTTTTTCAATTCAAGGAAAAGTTTGAGGAGCATTGGTATTAGTTATTCTTTAAAGGTTTAGTAAAATTTAGCAGTAAATCCATTGGATCCCTGGGTTTTTCTCAGTTGGGAGAGTTTTTATTAATATTTCAGTTTCATTGCTTGTTAATGATCTGCTTAGATATTTATATATTCTTAGTTCAATTTTGGTAAGTCATATGTGGCTAGGAATTTATCCATTTCTTAGAGATTTTCCAGTTTATCACAATATCAGTTTTTATAAAATCACAATATCAGTTTCTAATAATTCTTTGGATTTCAGTGGTACCTGCTAAAATTTTTCCTTTTTATTCTCCATTTTATTTTATTTGTTTTTTGGGATAGTGTCTCTCTATGTAGTGCAGGTGGGCCTTGAGCTAGCTTATGTAGCACAGGCTAGCTTTGAACTCTCCATGATCCTGATGCCTCAGTCTCCCAAGTCCTGGAATTACAAGTGTGCACCACTGGGCTGGGGATTTAGCTCAGTGGTATAAGCTTTTGCCTGGCAAGCACAAGGTCATGAGTTTGATCCCCAGTACTGGGGGATGGGGGAAGAATACAAACGTGCATCACCATGTCCAGTTCTCAGTTTTATTAATTTGTGTCTTCTCTCTCTTTTGGCTAAGGGATTATCATTTTTTTTTTGTATTTTCAAAGAACTAGCTCTTTGATTCACTGATCCTTTGTGTTCTTTTAGTCCCTATTTCATTAACTTTCACCTCTGATTTTATTATTTGGTTTGTTCTTGTTTTTCTAGGACCTTGATGTGCATTATTAGGTTATTTGGAGTCATGCTGTTTTTCTGGTGTAGGCACTCAGAGCTATGAACTTCTTTCTTAGAACTGCTTTCATTGTGTCCCAGATTCTGATATGTTGTGTTTCTATTATGATTTGATTCTAGGAGTTTAGAAATTTTTCCTTGATAATTTCAATGTCCCACTAATCATTCAAAAGTATGTTATTTAATCTTCATATGTTTGTGTAATTTCTTTTGCTGTTGATTTCTAGCTTCATTAGCTAAAAGGATATATGCAATTATTCAAATGTTTGTACTTATAAAGACTTGCATTATGGCTTAAAATATGTTTTATTTCAGAGAAAGTTCCATGGGCTGCTGGAAAGGAAGTGTATTCTGCTGTTGTTGAATGCAATACTCCGTTGGTGTCATTAAGTCCATTTATATATAGTGTAGTTTAACTCTGATATTTCTTTGTTGATTTTTTTTTCATCTAGTTGATTTACCTATTTGTGAGAGTAGGGTATTGAAGGAACCCACCATAATTGTGTTGGGGTCCCTATGACACTTCATTTGTTTCATGAAACTAGGTACAGAGGTTTAGGGTATAGATATTTACAATCATAAGGTCTTCTTGGTGAATTGTTCACTTTACCAGTACATAATGACCTGTTTTGTCTCTTTTGACTAATTTTAGTTTGAAGTTGATTCTGTTGGATATAAGTATAGCTCCTCCTGCTTGTTTAGGGGCCCAAGAAAGGAACCTCTGTATGGCATGTCATAGTCAAACTATGAAAACTTCAGAAAAAATATTAAAAGTGATTATAGAGAAATGCCAAATCACTTATATCTTTTCACTTTCAGTCTGTGTCTTTAGAGATGAAATGTGTTTCTTGCAGATAATATTAGTTAAGACTTGTTTTTGTTACAATCTGCCTATCTGTGTCCTATGCATGTACTAGTTCTTATCACTTTGCTGTTTTTCTAGCATTTGATTCATTCCTGATTTTCTTTTTTTTAAATTTTATTTTAAAGATAATAAAACCCAGCAAAACTGAATGAATCCAAATGAAACAAGGCAGTGAAATTGGAACAGAACTTGGAAGCAGGATAATAGGAATGGCTACCACAGTATATCTTGTTATCTTCATAACAGTTGTCCATTCCATCAGCTATAACAAAATCAAACCAAAACAAAACAGTATAAAACCAATAAAAACAGAATATTGAATAAAGCAAAACATTCAGAACAAAACAATGAAAACAATATTGGATTTCAAAAACTAGAAGGAAATACCCTATATTTGCTATATTGCATACTGTTATCCTCCCAGTAGATGCTCAGACTGCTAGCCCTAGGCCTGCAAAGTCAACCAAACAATACAAGCATTCAGTTGCTTTTTGTACCTCAGTTGCTATCAACTCAGCCTGTCTTCCCAACCAGCCAGTTGCTTATGGAGGGCAGGGGGTGGGGGTTGGGGGGAGCTGGTGGTTCTCAGCCCATGCACCAGTAGGTGCACGAGAGGCACTGACTTTTCCTTTCCTGGGCCCCGCATGGCTTGCACAGTTTACCAGAAAGCCTGGCTAGTTGGCTTGTTGGTCAGCTCCTTCAAGTCCCAGCCTCATTCCTGATTTTCATTTGCTTATCTATCCCTCAATAAGATTTATTCTTTCCCTTGGTCCCAAAGTTATAATTTTCCCCTTCTGTGTTTAGGATTCCCTTGTGTACTTTCTGAAATGCCAGATTAGTGGTAATGAATTGCTTTATACTTGCCTTTTAAGGTCTTTAATTTTTCAGTTTTGAAAGAACAGCCTTATGAGATATAGTAATCTAGGTTGACAATTATTTTCTTTCAGGGCTTGGAATACATCATTCTAAACCCTCCTGGAATTCAGAGTTTCTTTTCAGAAATCTCCCATTATATTAATGGTTTTACTATTGTACATGTTTTAATGTTTCTAATAGTTTTTAGTTTTAGTTTTAATTCTTTTGAGACAGAGTCTCACTATGTAGCCCAGGTTAGCCTTGAACTTCAGGTGATTCTCCTGACTCAGCCTCCCCTTTGCTGGGATTACAGATGTGCACCACCACACTCAGTTTCTCTAACAGCTTTTAATAACTGTCCTTTCTTCTGATTTTTTTGAAGTCGAATATGATACAATGTAGAGAGATTCTTTTCTGGTCATGTCTATTTTGGTTCTAAATACCTCTAGTACCTGGGTATCTATCTCATTGCCCATAGTTGGGAAATTTTGACTCTCATTTCAGTGATTAGGTTTTCTATGCCATTAGCGGATGTTTCCTCACCCCGCCGTAGACCAGTGAGTCTTAAATTTGTTCTTTTAGGGTTTTCCAAGTGCTCTTGGATACTCTTTTATCAACCTTTTTTCTTTTTTACTATCAGAATGGTCCAGTATTATTTATATACAAGACAGGAAAGGAGAGGGAGGGAAGATCTGAGCAGATGTGAGGAGGAAAAGAAAAGAGAAAGGAAGGGAATAGAAATTGAAAGTGAGGAACAGGCGGACACCAATGAAAAGTGATGGGTGTCATGGACTGGCCAATCAGCAGGGAGTGGGCGGGGCTTAAACCTGCACCCCACCCCCACCCCCACCCTTTGGGCTGGCACCAGCTGTGAATCACTGGTTGCAGTGGTCTCTGGTGGGTGCTCTGAGGCCTTCTTGGGCCCTGGTGTTCTGCTGCTGCCCGGTGAAGAAGAAGCCACCCTGCGGCGAGTCACTAGGAGCAGGAACATTAACAGACAACAGGCCATGGTCAGTGCCGGTGAGGCTGAGACCAGCGCTTGGAGACACTAGTAACAGAGCTAGTGAGGGCTACAAACTGCCTCTGAAAAAGGAAGCAAAAACTGCAGCGGCTGGAAAAGTTGTTGCCGAAAACCCGCAGAATCCTGGAAAACGTGCCCGTGCGTGTGTGCGCGCGCGTGTGTGCATGCCAGAGCCGGAGCCAGAACCTGAGCCTGCTAAGGGAGGAGCCCCCTCTCCTGAACCTGATCTGGATGTTGCTCCACGCCCGATGGAAACATCTGGATGTGCCCCCGTGGGAGACTGTCAGGCGTCCTCTGACGTCATTCTCGCCATGAGTGACCCGGAGTCACAAGCTGCCGCAGACCCAGGGCTTTGCAGGGAATGTGCGAAAGGTGTCTGTGCTGTCTCAGTTAACTGGAGGGAGAGCAGTCTGTCAGACCAAAATGCCTACCGTGTCGAGAAGTCTCTGGAAACATGAGAGCCATCTTTTTTCCTGAAATTGCTCGATTTGGCTTGTTGATAATTTGTTTTTAGGATTTATCTGATAGGTTCCACCCCTATGAAACAGCGTGGCGCCTGCCCAACATGGCGCCTGGGGCTCTAGAGCTACGGTGCGGCCCTCCCACACTGACTTCCGTGTTCCTCTAAAGCCGAGTTGCTGCTGGCGCATGCGCCAGTGTCTCCCCAATCAGCTGTCAATACGTCATTCTGCCCGCCCCTTCAAACCACGCCATCAAACCGAATAAAAGCCCTCCGCTTCTTTGTCGGCCTCCTGGACGCTGCGCTTTGGAGCCCTCCCGTGCCGCAATAAAGGCGTTTTTTCCTTTTTCTGCTTTTGTTTCCCTACTGTGCCAAAACACCTAACACTGTCTATGCTGTGAGTACAGTTATCTCCCTTTGTTGACTTTTTCCGTTTTTGTTTTTTGTTTTTGTCTTTTTGAGACAGGGTCTCACCATCCAGTTCAGGTTGGCTTTGAATTCACTTTGTAGCCCAGGCCAGTCTCTGTCTTGCAGTGATCCTCCTGCCTCAGTCTTCCAAGTAATGGGATTACAGGAATGTGCCACCATGCTCTCCTGGCCTTGATGGGTTTTGATATAAAAGTGTACTGGGTTTTGGGGTGTTAGAGCCTCCTTCTGGAGGTGGTTTCTAAGTTCTTTGCATCCTGAGGAAAGAATTGGTCAAGACACGTGCAAGTGATCACAAAGTTTTATTAAAGGTAGGAAAAGAAATGGGCTCTGCAGAGCGAATTTTGGGTCAAGTAAAAGTAAGAAAAGAAGTACCCCCTACATACGGTTTGAGGGAGGTTACCATGTAAGAGAGAACACAGTGGCAGAAACTCGACCTGAACTGACCTTTTTATGGCACCCACTTCCTGGGCTGATCTCAGGTATGGGCCATCCTATCAGAAACTCGCTTGAGTTCTTACATGAAGTTCATGTGCAGGGCTTTGGGAACTTTTCTGTGCAAGTGTCCTGAGTTTTGATAATGAATATCTCAGGCCTACTTCTCCAGCCAGGTCTGTCATGTCCTAATCTCCTGGATCAAATGAATTGTTCTAGTATTACAAAGTGAGTTGGGAATGTTATTAGCCACTGGGACAAAGTGAACCCCAAACTTTAAAGGAAAAGTTTATTTTGGCTCATAGTTGCAGTGGGTTCGGTCTGTGGTTGGTTGGCTCCAATGCAGAAACACATGGGGGAAGGGCTAGGTAGAAGAAAGCTCCTCATATCATGGTGGCCAGGAAACAGGATAGGAGCTGGGGATGAGAATGTACCTCTCTGGGTGACAGCCTCAATGTCTCCCACTTCTGACAGGGCCTCACCTCTGAGTGTGAGACTTTTAGGGGCCATTTTAGATCTAAGCCACAACAGGAAATTTTTATTTTATTTTATTTTTTATTTTTTGGGTGCCAGGGATTGAACTCATAACCACACGCTTGCAAGGCAGGCGCTTATGCCACTGAGCTAAATCCCTGGCCCCATAATAGGGATTTAAAAATTTCTGTTTTCTGGAAATTATTTTTATATTTTTATTATTTTTTATATTTTCTATTATGTGATGCCATCTGAAGCTGAATTTTTTCCTTTTGAGATAATTACATGTTCATTTACATTGTAAGAAATCCTGTATACCCTGTGCCCAGTTTTTTCTTTTTTAAAACAGCATTTTATTGGTACATTTTAGATATAAATAATGATCACATTCATTATAAGGCATTTCTACCTATACATGGTATATCTTGCTGCTTCTTTATCCCCAATGCCCTCCCCTCCTTTTAACCCCTCTTCATCTCCTTATTTACAAAACTTTCCCCCCACTTTTCCCTTCTGTTTTCTTTCCCCTTCCTTTCTTCCACTTCTTTCCCTTGTTCCCCTTCCCATTTGAACATTTTATCCCTACTTCCCAATATCTATTATATATATTGGTTCTTATTTATACTTTCAGTTTCTGACACCAGAGAAATAATGCAGTATTTAAACATGTGTGTCTGATTTATTTCAGTTAAGTGTGTGGTCTCAAGTTCCATCCATTTACCTGGAAATGTCTCAAAGTTATACTTTACCTCTGCCCAATTTTTAAGTAACACTTTAGAAAACAATAGTACAATAGCACAGCCAGGTACAGACACTGACCTAGTCAGAAAATGGAGCATTTCCATCACCACAGGCTGTCATGTTTTATAGCTTTACTCAGCTCTGCCACCCTGTCCTCATTTTAAACCCCTGACAAGCACCAATTCTATAATTTTGTTATTTTAGGAATGGTGTTATAAATGGAATCTATCTATCTGTCTGTCTACAGTAGACAACCTTTGGGGACTGGTATTTTCACTCAGCATAATTCTCTGGATGAATGATCCACTTTTTCTGCATCTTCAGCAGCGTTTGGTATTGTCATTTTTTAAAAAATCAGGGTAGTATTGTAGCAGTTTTACTAAGTGTGTAATGACATCTTATTGTGCTTTTTTATTTTAGTACATGTTTGCCATACATAATGATCACATTCACCATGCGGAATTTGTATGTGTACATAATGTATATTAATTCTTTTTTCCCATTCCCTTTCCTTCAAACTTTCTTCCCCTCCCCAAAAGATTTGTTTGTATTTTTTCTTCCATTCTCTTTTTAAAAGAATACCAATTCCCTCCCTTCCTTCCTGTCTTGGTTACTTTTATCTTCTTGCTGGGACAAAATACTGGCCACCCAAAAGGAAGGAAGGAAAAGTTTATTTAGCTCACAGTTTGTGGAGGTTTTGGTCCAATTAGCTGGCTCCAAGGCAGGGTGGCTGGTACAGGAGCAACACTTCAAGGCAGCAGCCAGCAAAAGCAGCCAGAACAAAAGGGAAGTGCAAGCCTCCTTTCTTCCCTTATAGTGAATGCAGGGCAGGGCATACTCCCCCAGGGCAGAGGTAGCATTCATAAAATCTCTGTGCCCTTCTCTTGCACAGGTTGAGGATATTTACAAAGTAAAGATCCTGGCTCCCTGACCAGTCTCTTAGTTAAACTTCTAACTTCTCAAGTTGACACAGTGTGTCACCCATAGCACCCTCCTCCTTTCTTCCCATTCCCATCTGAACATGTTTTTCCAACTTCCTAATAGCTGTCCCCCATTTTGTTCCTTGTTTACCCTTCAGCTTTGTGACACAAGAGAAACAATGCAATATTTAAACTTGTGTGTCTGATTTATTTAGCTTAAAATTATGATATTGAGATGCATCCATTTACCTGAAAATGTCTCAAGTTTATCCTTCCTGGCAGTGTAGGGCTCTAGTGTAATGAGTACCATGTTGTCTTTATCCATTCATCTTTTGATGGGCATGTGGGCTGCTTGCAAGATTGAACTATTGTAAAGAGTCCTACTCTAAACATGGATGCTGTAAACACTGTGATATGATGATTTAACTGGGGAAGTTGCCTTGTAGGGGAACGACGGGGTCAAATGGGTCCTAGTTTTTGAGGAGTCTCCACAGGGATGTCCACAGTGGTTGCACCAGTCTGCACTCCCACCTGCAGCGGACGAGAGTTCCATTTCCCTATGGCCTCTCGTGTTTTCAGTGTGCCTTTCTCTAAAAGCTGATGATACAGAGCATCTTTTCACGCATCTATTTAACATCTATATAGCCTTTTGGATGAAATGTCTGTTTTAGAATTTTAGAATTCATGTGATTTGTCATTTCCTAATTGGATTACATTGTGGTTGAGTTTTTCATGTATTCCAATCGCTGGCTCTTTGTTGGATATGTGGTTTGCAAATTAGTCTCTCCTCTCTGTGGTCTGTCTTTTCATCCTTTGAACAGGATGTTTCACAGAGCAAAGGTTCTTTTTTTCTTCTGTGAGATCCAATTTATCAAACGTTCCTTTTACAGCCCCTGCTTTTCATGTCAAGTCCCCGAGCTCTGGACCTTTCCTTTACTCCAGCTCGGTTTCCTGGCCAGGCCACTGCACAACAGCTGCAGCCTCGTCTGGGGGGTGGAAACTGCTGCTGGGGAGAAGCACCAGCGCCCCACTTCCATCCCGGCTTCTCATGGCTTCCCTCCCTTCTCACCCCACAGCTTGAAGGAGGAGTTTCCTTTCCATGTTTTGTGTCAGATATTTATAATGGTAGCATTGTCCCGAATGATCTCATCTGCCTTGTGCTTGGGGAAGGAAAGCGGGCTGTTGCTTCTTGATAGAAGCTGATGGGGTCTTCTCTTGTCTCCTCTGCCTGTGGCCTGCGGGGGACTTCTTCCTGCGTGGCTGCAGTGGGTCCACTGTCTTGCGATAAACCCTCGCTTGTTTTGCTTTTCTTGCCTCAGGGGTGTGTGTGCAAGCGTGCTTGTGTGTGTGCATGTGCGTGTGCATGTGTGTATGTCTGGAAGGGGCAGGCAGTTCTATAGGCTCTGCAATCAATGGTCATGTCTGGGAGACAAGAGTCACCTCTCAAAGTGACCGCTGTTGCCAAGACAGGAGTCCTTCATGTTCTTGACCAAGAGTGGACAGGAGCCCACACTTGCACACTCATAAGTGTAAGTCAGTGTCAGATTTCTCAAATCAAGAGAGATGTATTCGATTCACTAGAGATTCTGGACAATCCCATTACACATGGCAGGAGACCAGATCTGCTTATAACGCCAGAACTCAACCATTCATATTTCAACTGACTTTGCCCCTAATATTCTTTTTTTAAATTAAAAAATTTTTTAAAATTTTATAGAGAATAAAACCCAACAAAACAGAGTAAAGCCAATCAAAACAAAGCAGTGAAAGTGCTACAGAACTTCAAAGTAGGATACTAGGAAATCAACAATGGCTCCCATAGTGTATCTTGTTATCTTCACAACAGTTGTCCATTCCATCAGATACTGTAAAATCAAACAAAACAAATCGGAACAAAAAACACAGAATAGCATTGGACTTCAAAAGCAAGACAGAAGGAGATTCCCCACACTTGCTATGTTGTTATCCTTCTAAACTCACTAATATTCTTTTACGAAACGAGAGTGTGTACGGCATGCGTTTTCTCGTACCCTGAAGCAGCACAGGAGTGGTTGCCAAGCAGTGGTCACCAAGTGCTGATTGCAACTGCCGGCAGCGCTCCAGAAAGTCTGGTAAGTGTGGGGCCAGGGCTGTGACCACTTCGAGGGCTCCCAGGGTCTCCGTGAATCACTTTCTCTTTGTTGTGCTCAAGGAATGCTGAGACTCTCCCTGTCCTCTACTTGGGGAAGCAATCTAGTCTGCCTGCGGTGCACAGAGCAGGCCTGTGGGATGTCACCCCCACCCGCCATTGGAGATAACACCCAGGACCTTCACACTGACTTACAGCCTTGGCCCTTTTTATTTTACTTTAAGACAAGGTCTCATTAAATGACTAAGCTGCCTCAGCCTCCCACAGCGGTGGGATGACAGGTATGTGGCACCATGCCAAGCTACTTCCCATTTCTTCTGGGGTTCTGAGGACACTGCCCACCCAGTCTTACTGGTTGGTCACTGCTAACCAGTATCTCTTGCCTGGTAACTGGGTTTCACTTGTGCAGGAACCTCTGGTTAGAAGGGATTAACTGACCCCGGGGGTGAGAGCCAGTGGCAGCTGAAGAAATGCTAAGTTTCTTTATGCATAAAGACACCACCCACATCGACCTGATAAAACAAGGCGCTGTTGATGAGGTAAAGAACATTTAGTTTTTAAACTTTGCTGTTAGCTTTAGATCTGGGTGTCGCCAGCCTTTGTTAACCAAGGCTGCGGCTCTGGGACTGTTGCCACCTTCCCGTTGTCCTTGGTGGCCTGCTGCCTCTTGGAGACTGGGGCCCCAGCCTGGTGTTCTTTTACTTGGGCCCTGTGTGCTCTGGTTCCTGTGCAGACATTTTCTTCTCTGGGAACCTGGTGTCCATCCCTGTCACCCCTTCCTCTCAGCAGCGCTGGGGCCTTCTCTCTACGGCTTGGACACTGTCCTCCTACGCACATCCTGCCTTAGCCTGAGAGAAGCATTCTCTGGTCTTCAGTCTCACATGCTGGCTGCTTCCCCTAGGGACTTGTTGCTATGGTTGACAGATTGTGTCAACTTGAGAAGTCTAGAAGCTTAACTAAGTGGCTCAGCAGCCCTACATTCTGGGGGTGCAGAGGACAAGCCCTTCCCATTCTAGGATATTGTTCACTGTGTCAATTGAGAAGCTCAGAGGGTTCACTAAGTGACTCAGCAGGGGGCCTGGGTCTCAAGTTTGTAACATCCTCAGCCTGTGCAAGAGGAGGCCAGGCAGATGGTGAGTGCTGCACCCACCCCAGGGGAGCAGCCTGCACACAATAAAAGGCAAAGGAGGAGGAGGACTGATTGCTGGGTCTTGGGAGGAGCTCCAGTCTTTGCCTTGAACGTGGACGCGGTCTCCTGGCTTCTGACACAGATTCTTTGGCTTCCACCTGGGACTCTTCATCCTTTGTTGTAGAGTCTTCAGGCCTCCGTTGTAGATTCTGCAGTGTTCCATCGCAGACCCATCATCCTCCTGATGCAGACTTGCACGGGCACTGCAGTAAGCTCCGCCCTGGGGCTGGGCCCTTCCGTCTCCAGCGTGCAGACCTCACCTGCACGCTCCCTCATCCGACTTCGTGACTGACCATTGTGAGCCAGCCTTGTAACTTATTATGCGTTTGTATATCTTGTGTTATAGCTGTTTCTCTAGTAAGCCCTGACTGACACACATGTGCTGTGTCTTCCCTCAGGCAGCTGTTTTGGTACCCTGAGGACGGTGACCTTAGGCCATGTGTAGTGAGTGCCCCAGGCTCTAGGCATCAGAGTCCTGCATGTGGGCTGGTAGACAAAGCTATGTTCCTAGCGTCGCCTCCCTTTGCTCCTTCCTCTCTAACCTAGACCCCTTTTCTGTCCTGGCTGGGAAGGTGCGGGAAGGTGCTCTACAGAGCCGGGAGGACAGCTTCTGCCTTTTGCAACATGGTGTGGCCTGCAGCTCCCCAGCCTCGGGCCTGGCGGTGTGTGGATTTCCCCTCTCACAGCTGCCATGGCTGTGGCCTGTGGCATCAGCATTCTTGTTGTTCTCACTCATGCAAATCCGTTGCTTTTCCTCGGCTGTTGGCAGGCAGGCTCTCCCCAACCATCCAGCACTTGGCCTTCCCCCTTATTTCTACACCATGTCCTCCAAAAGACTTCCTAGACAAGCTTTCTCGCATGCATCCCCGATGAACCTGTGCCCTCATGACTCTTCTTCTGACCCCCGTAGACCATCGGCTTCATGTGGACCTGGCCTGGGTACCACCATGGCGCTGGGAGAATGAAGGCTGAACAAGGGATGGGCTGTGCTTGCCAAGGTTTCTGGCCATGGGTGGAGCCAAAGAAAGAAGTTAGCCACTGTCATAGGCCTTGGGAACCGGGGCTGAGGCCCAGAACTACTTTGGTCAGGAGGAAGCAGTTAGGGTACAGGGGAGACAGAAACTCCAGCCTTGTTTGGCATGGGTTCTGAGCCCCCCTCCCCACCCCGTGTCCGCCTCAGGCTTCCGGGGGCTTCTGGGCAGATAGGAGGTAGCCGAGTGTATATGGTGACGGACCCAGGCTTGGGGCAGTGAGAGAACTGGAGGTGGCTTCCTTCCCCCGTTCATCTATTCAGCTCAATGCAGTGCCAGGCACCAGGGGGCCGGCCACGTAGAGTCGGACCTGAAGCCTGGCTGCATCGCCTGCCCTGTGTCGGAGGTGCGTTGATGGCCGCGTTACTGCACTAGTGCATGATTTACAGCAGGAGCTTAGCGAGCGCTGGTCCCAGGGCTGGGAACATTTAGTGTCCTGGGGAAGATGGAAGCAACATCACGTTTATGTCACTGCAATGATGGTTTTTGTGGCAACTTAGCTGGGCCACAACTCTAAAATGAAATGTGTCCCCCTCATACCCGCCATTGCCAGGTTCACATCAGTACTCCCAGTGTGTTGGCATTGGCAGTGGAGGTGACCAGGACTCCTATCCCTGTGATTATGATGGAGCCTGGGTGGTCCTGCCTAAATTAGTTTTTGCTTTAAAAACTATGGACAGAAGCTGGGTGTGGTAGTGAACGCCTGTAATCTCAGCACTCGGAGGCAGAGGCAGGAGGATCGTGAGTTCAAGGCCAGCCTGGGTTACAAAGTGAGTTTAAGGCCAGCCTAAATGGCATAGTGAGACCTTGTCTCAAAAACACCCCAAAACTGAAAAAGCACCTCCCGAGAATCAGCCATGCTGGGACTGGGAGGGTCTATCAAGAAGCCAACCAGCCAGCCTTTCTCTCAAGCCGAGCAAGCCCAAGCCGCCTGGCTTTCAGGAAGAGAAAAGCCAACACCTCCCGTGAGCCTACCATCATGGCTCAGGATCACCCCTCCTCCCAGGCACCCCGCTGAGTTGATAGCACCTGAGGTACAAAACAACTAAGTGCTTGTATTGTCTGGTTGATTTTGCAGGCCTGGGTCAGCAGTCTGAGCATCTCTTGGGAGGATGACCGTATGCAATACAGCGAATATGGGGGGGTTTCCTTCTGTCTTGTTTTTGAAGTCCAATATTATTCTCACTGCTTTGCTTTGTTCAGATTGTTTTGCTTTATTCAGTATTCTGTTTTGATTGGTTTTATTCTGCTTTGTTTTGGTTTGATTTTGCTATAGCTGGTGGAGTGGACAACTATTGTGAAGATAACAAGATTACTATGGCAGCCATTGTTGTTTCCCAGTATCCCGCTCTGAAGTTCTGAACCAATTTCGCTGCTTTGTTCTGTTTTCTTTTGTTGGATTTTACTATCTTAAAAAAAAAAAAAAAAAACCAAAACCAAAAAAACAAACAGAAAACAACTACTGACAGACAGACACCAGGGAAAGGTCACTTTTCTCAAGTTTTATTGTAAAATCCTCAGAAAAAGAGCATTTACAATGACAATACTTTATGATAATCCGTGAGTCTTTTTTTTTTAAATCAAGTGGTACTGCAAATACGTCATGTGTTCCATACCGTGCCATACGTCAAAGTAAACACAAACTTATTTCAAATGCCACGTACGGTTACTGTGTTGGTACAAATTTCTACTAAAGTTGATGTATTAAAAATAATTTATATATATTTTATAAATAAGGAAAAAATTCACATGTATAATAATTACAGGAGGCCTTTTGAGAAATACTGGTGATTACAGAAAATATATTTTGGAGTTTACACAACTGCTCAAAACAATGCAACCTGCCTTGATATGAGAGAGCGGAAAGTTTTCTGGGGTGGGGGGTGGGACCCTTAACAGGACAAATGGTGCGTGTGGCTTCCTGTTTTGGGGGTGGTCACTGGATAACACCATAGCGTGAGTCAGTGTGCGCGGCCACTTCAGCAAAACTCCATGCCCAGTTCCGCTTTTAGATCATCTCACAGGACCTTCAGAAAAGCACAAGCAGCAGCAGAAAGGTGGGAAGCCATGGGGCCAGGTAGGAGGGGAGAGGGAGGCTGGCCAGCCGGGAGCCAGGCGCTGAGGGTGCAGTGGGCCGGGGCGCGGCCCGCAGGCCTGTTGCCCCTGCCTCTGGGAAGTAGCAGGGACCAGCAGCTCTTCGCCCGCTGGCAGGTGCCACGCTGGGTACTGGATGAAGGTTTAGCATGAGGGAATGTTCGCATTTTGCAGTTCTTGGCCTCCCAGCCAGCCCATGCTGCAACTCTCAGGAGCAAAGCTCTGCTTTGGAAGGCGGTGCCTCCAAAGAGCACACGCTCTGATCCTGCTGCCGTGGCGGTGACACGTGGAGGGCCGTGGGTCGTCAGGCTTGGTACAGGGGCCAGACCATCGCTTTTGCTTTATGGAGTGCAGGCTGAGTGCTCCAGAGGCCTCTAGGGCCGGGCCCACGTCTCTGGAGCCACATGGGGAAAGGATGGTTCCGTATCCGCCAAGGTGAGCTTAAAAAGAAGGATGTGTGAATGGTGATTTTGTGTACAACACCCCCCCAAACAGTCCAGACACTGGTGCTGGCCCAGGAAGCCTCGCTGTGAGTTTTGGAATTTGATCCCCACTCTCCCTGAACTTCCCATGATTTCCCACTCCAGGTCTGATCAGAGGAGGCCTCCCTGCTGGCTGTCCACAGCCCTGGAGGAGGAGACAGAGGCATCAGACGGTGCTTGCTCAGCTCTGGGAATCAGCGGGGTGGCCCCTGCCCAAAGCCTGCAGGCCCAGATAAGATGTTCAAATCCTCAAGAGACTTGGCAGGTCAGCTGGTGTAGACAGAAGCTTCTAGGAAGTGGGTTGTGGTCCACCAGCTACTAGGAGTCTCGTAGTCACACCCTGAGGATAGGCACTATATATATATATATATTTTTTTTTCCATTTGCATCTTTTAAGCTTCTCTGTTTTATGATCCTTGTGATATGGAGAGAAAACAAGGCAGCTATTGACTTCCTTGGACAAAACGGCTTTGCCGGTACCAGTCTCAGAGTGGATCGGAGCATCTGGCCTTCGAATTACTTCTCACTTGAACCCACAGCAAAGTGTCCTTGGCAGAGGTGCCTGCCTGGGGGCCGGCACAGTAGCGAGGTCCACTGCTCTGGAGTGGTGGCAGCTTCTGTGGAGTGGCTGGTGAGCAGAGAGCCTGACACAGGCAGGGAACAAGAGAATGAAAGGGAATGGAGGGGGTCGGGAGCTCCCATCCCTGTGGTCTGTCTTCTCATCGGATGACACCCGACTTCCCTGCTAGTTCTTAGCAAGCATTTCCTGATCTTGACCAGCTAATTACAGACTGTGCCTGGGCCTGGGGCGAGATTCTGGGCAGCAAGGCGCCATGTCCCGAGCCACTCTGACTGCGCCTGGAGCGGGAGCAGGGGTTCTGGGCAGCGAAGGTGACGTCCTCGTGGGCGCAGCAGTCATCCGCAGCACCTGCCTGGCGTCCTGGCCCGGGGGCAGCATTTGGGGAGGGGGGTTCCTGGGTGCAGGGGGAGAATGTGAGGTAGATTGGTGGATGCATAGGAGGGATGGGGGGGCGGTCAGCCCCCCTGGAGGCTTCTGAAGGGGTGGGTTGGAGGGTGACAGGGTTTTCCTTGTGAAGATGGTCCAGCGCCCACAGTATCTGAGTAAAACACACTGTGAAAAATGAATCCACAACACTGTTAAGCTCCTTGTAGAAAAATATATTCAGAATGAATCTGTTTCACGTCTCAGTTCTGAAATCTCCTTTAGTTCACAGGTTATTGGTCAATAGAAAACGAGAAGATGTGGCCGCACAAAGCCAATTCCTGGCTGCTGCCCTGGGTGGACACCCCGTGGTGACAGCACTCCTCGGTAGCAGGCTGTCTCCGGCTCTATTTGGGGTTGCATGCTGGATCTGGGAGCCCTTTCTTGGCAAATGCGAGAGGGAGATGGGGGATGGCTGGTGGGGCGGGAGGTGCAGGGGCTGAGCTGCTGGCTCTGGCAACACTTTGTGTAGGTCAGAGAACCTGGGGGTCAAGCTGAGTAGCTGGCCCTAGTAGAGTCTTTGGAAGGCTCTTCCAGCCGCCTCCTGTGGATCGAGCAAGATCGTGGGACATGCAAGTGGCTCTGGGGTGGAAGAAACTGGTGTGGGCCAGCTCCAGGCAGGGCTAGGTCAGTGCTGCTGAGGCTAGGACAGTGGCCTTTACCATGTCGGTGTGGCCAGCCCTCGGGTCTGCTTGTGCAGGAGGTTCCTTCTGTTGACTCTAGCCATGCTGTCTTTCCAGGGGCGGCTGGATGGGCTTTGGGATTTAGAACCTTCACGTAAAGCCCAGCCCACTGGGACCTCCTTTTCAAGGCCTTCCTGCTGCCACAGGTTTACACTATTTGTGTGAGTCATTTTGGAGGGTGCGGGGGGGGGGGGAGGGATACCTGTTGACAGATAAAGTACATGGAAGTAGCTGCTTGGCGATTCTTTTGATAAATCAGCCTTTCTTTAATAATGTGAGCTGTTAGCTGTTGAACTTTGTGTCTGTCAGGATGACCACTTGCAGGGTGGCTGGTGGAGGCCCATCTGTCACAATGTCACCTGCCTGGGTGTCTTTTGGACGGTGCTTGTGAGCTGCTTCTGGAGCTGAAGTGTGGGGGGAAAGGCAGGCAGGTCTTCCCGACTGCCCCTGGCCTCCCTTCCTTCAGATCTGTTGGTTTCAGGGCTGGAAAAAATCTGCCTGCCTGCTCTTGTGATCCCGCATCTGGAAGTGGGTTCCTGTGACCAGGAATCAGGCTTTCAGCCTGCGATGTCCTGATCTGAGTTAGTTTTGTCCCTCATGCTGGTCACCATCTCTTGTCCACTTTACTGTGAGGACAAGGACAGGCAGACCTGCTTCCCAGGTGCACTCAGAGCCGGAAGCAGCAGGGACAGAGCAGGCGCTGGCGTGGAGCTGGCTCCAGGCAGGGCCACATCAGACACCAGCACTCACATCTGAAAGGCCAGTTTGGATCGGCTTGGTCTTTTCCTTGGGAATCCTGTGACTCGGAGGGGCTGCTGTTTGGCCTCCTAGTTGGGGTGTGGTGTTTTCCTCCTCTAGGCTCAGAGACTTGTCTTCTCTCAGGGGCTGACACTATTTTACCAAAAGGAGAAGTGCATGAACATTGGAGAACTTCCGTGATAAGCTCAGCAAGTTTGGGAGTTAATCTATGAAGATATTGAGGTGTCGGGGAGGAAAGGTGTGATGTCTTTTTTCTACCCCAGCTTTGGCAGTCAGTACTCCCAGTCTGAATCTGAATGTCTTAATTTTAACAAAAAAATCAATGTGAACACACATGGCACACTCCTGGGAGTTGGAGGGGACAGGACTCGGTAGACGGGTGACCAGTGTTGGGGAACTAGGCAGGGGCAGGCGGCTTGGGCAGTCGGAGCAGAAAAGGAGCCACTGTGTCGAGGGGGACAGTCTGTGTTTGCAGTCAGGGCAACACTGGCAGGTGAAGGTGGTAAGGTAGGCGGGCGTCTGGGGCCGGACCACCTCTTCCAGCCCGCGGGCTTGCAGAGTGATTCAGCCAGAAAGCAGAGGCGGCGCTGATGTAGGGCTGGGGCAATAGTCAGAGAAGAAATCCAACTTCAGGAGGGACATTCATGTCCTAGGGCTTCGTGCTGGGCTAAGAGGCCACCTGCACTGGGTCTGCCCTGAATCTGGGGTGTGGGGCCTGACCAACGAAATGTCCCCTTTGCATGGTGAGGAGCAGGCACGCAGGGCTTGTCCTGGTCTCCCAGGGTCCCCACAAAGGACAGAGTCTGCATTCGGGGAGTCGGGTGGCAGCGGCGGAGCACGCCACTGGGGACAGATGACCGCTGTCCTTCTGGCTGTGTGGAACGTGCGGCTGTGGCCCCAAGAGACGTGGCCTAAGGCAGGGCAGAATACAGCTGAACCTCGAAGTGCGTCTTGCTGCGTACTAGCGTTGAGGATTATAAAAAAGTATTTTTTTAATCAAAAATTTCCAAAATAAAGCGAGTGATTTCCCTGTCCCCTGTGGTGTAGTCACTTCGGATGGCAAGTCAGATGAAGAGGAAAGCAAGCCGCAGCGGAGAGGGGGAAGCGAGGTCCCCATTGAGCGAGCCAGGGCGGATGGCCTTGCGTGTCCGGCAGAGGAGGAGGGAGGGCCCCACTCCCGCTCAGCCCTGCTTCCAGCCGCTGCTGCCTCAGGGCACTGACAGGCGAAGGCCACCGACAGAAGTGTCAGCCTGGGTGGCAGGATCCCTCCGTCCGCGGCATTCCCAGGTGATGTGGCATGATTCTCTCACCTGGCAGCAGCGCCCCAATCGCCACTCATGGCGACACTCACACTCCCTAACGAAAAGACCCCCTTCTGGAGCAGCGCAGACCTTAAACTAGGAAACTTGCAAGGAGACCAGTGTTGAACCACAAAGCGGATACGGGTGTTTGCTTTTTGTCTGTGTGAAAATGTACAGCGTGCCGGTGGGGGGCTGTGGTGTCAGGGACCGGGCAGTGCTGCCAGCCCGGGGCCCCCTCATACCTCGCCCACCCACACCACGGCAGCCGCCCGCCCCACGCCCGACACCTCGCACCGCAGTGCCTGTCGCCTGCCATTGATCAGGAGCAGAGATTCCTGCCCCGGCGTGAGCAGGTACTGTCCAAACAGCCCGCTGTCCTGTAGGACTCTGCGGGGTTCCCCCCAGGGCCAGGCTGGCCCCGAGGGGGACTCCTTGGAGTTCTTTAGCGTGCCCATCTTCCCCGTGGACAGCTCCAGGAAGAGCAGGTCCGGCGTGGTCTCCAGGGTGGCGTAGATGTCGTACTGATCGGCCCTGGTGAAGGAGCGCTGGAAGGCCAGGTCTGAGACGCCCGGGCTTATTTTCAGGTCATAGAGGGTCTGGATCTCACCCCGCATGGTGACCTCCTGCACGTAGAGCCGGGGGTGGTGGGGGGCGGCGCTGACAATGAAGCGGCCGTCAGGGGACACACGGGGGGTCCCCGTCACGTCCCCATTGGGACCCAGCACCGAGTCCGTCACCCCATCGATGAGCAGCTGGGGGGCCGTGGGGCCGGGGCCGTCCTGGTGGCACTGGACGAAAAAGTAGCCGCCCAGGTGGGTGTGGGCCATGGTGGCGGGCGCACAGCCGAGGCGCCCCAGGCCGATGGTCTTGAGCAGCGTCAGCGTCTCCAGGTCCACCTTGTGTACCGCGGGCTCAGACTTGTTGAAGACGAAGCCAAACCTGGGGGCACAAGAACCGAGGTCAGAGCGCAGAGGGCCCCTGCCGGGGCCGGGGGTGCCTCGCTCCTCCTCGGTGAGCGCACCCTCGCCTTCCCTGGACCGGGACCTGCCAGCGATCTGAGGGTCGATGAACAGGACATACCGCCCTGTAACCCCATCGCCCGCGGTGTCACACAGAGAGTGGCCCAGTGACGGATGTTCCTGGACCCACGCCTTAAACATGCGCTTGTCTTTACGGTGTCCGTTTCTCCCTGGTTGGGGAGGGAACCCAAGGTCTCCAGCGTGCCCAGTGTGGCACCACCGAGCTGCAGCCCACTCCCTCTCTTGCTCTTCCTGCTCCTCCCTCCCCCTAAGGCCGCTCTGGACGGTCAGCAGCCCGTCCTGGCCTGCCCTGCCCTCGCCATTCTCTTGCTCGGTGGCTCCTCTGTAAGGTGGGTAGGACAAGGACAGGAGGACAAGGACAGGAGGATGGGGCTGGCGTCTTGATCTCTGGTTTTCAAGGCTGATTATTCTCTGTCTAGGTTTTATTTTCAGGGAACCATTGTAGCTAACTACCACCTATTTTTGTGGAAGTAGGAATTGGATCCTCCCACGGAGATACATCCCTAGTGTATTTTTTATTTTATTTTATTTTTTGTTTTGAGACGGAGTCTAAGTTGCTGAGGCTGGGCTCAAACTTGTGATCCTCCTGCCTCTGCCTTCCAAGAAGCCGAGATCACAGATGTGTGCCACTGTGCCCTGCTGGGAGTGGTTTTTAAAGGATAAAAGGCCTTCAGTGGCTTCTCCCTCAGGCCTGCGTCAGCGGGGGTGGTGGGCATGGGCTGCAGCGGGAGCGTGAGGAAAGGAGGGAAGACACCCGTCCCTACAGCCTGCCGTGAGGACAGAGAGGTGATCCTCCCACTCAGCTGATTCCGGGATGCATGAGCAGGTCAGCATGGGAGGACAGTTACACAGCTGGAGAACTGGACTTTCTATCCATGCCCCTCAACCTGCATGGACATTGTCTCTTCCACGGCGCCAGTCATGCACGGGGGAAGAGTTGCAGACAGGGTGTCAAGGACAGTGTCTACCTAGGGAGCCCAGTGCTGCCACGTGGCCTTGCTGGCTGCAGTGGCCAGGCCAAGCCCCTTGCCTGAGAACCTCAGAGCCTCCCAGAGGGCTCCTCCCTAGGGCAGTGGGAGGGTCCCGCCCAAGAGGGACCCAGAGAAAGCAGCTCAAACAGCAGAACAGCAGGGGTGATGCTCACACCTGGGCTTTGTGACACTCCTCCTGGCACCTGGGCTTTGTGACACTCCTCCCGGCAGGCTGCCTGCAAGTGCGGAAGGTCTGACTTCCCCTTGCCCTAGGGAGCCTGTGCCAAGTCCCTTGCTCTGAAAGCCTTGTTGGTGCCCGGCAAACCTAAAGGTATAGGGAAAATCTCTTGTATGATTTTCTCTTGCAATCTGTATCTCAGAGTGGGCAAAATGCTTCCTCTCTCCAGGAGCTTCTTTAAAGCATCCTTTGGGAGACAGAGCACGGCCAGAGGGAGGCAGAAAGCCCCGCTCTGAGAAGAAACAACATAGAAGACCCAAGGCTTGCAGGGCCGCTGACTGCACAGCTCCCAGCTGCAGCCGGCTGCTTTGTCCAGGTCTCTGCCTGTTTCCACAGCCTCACAGGCTCCCCCTGGGCGCTTTCTCCGGAAGGGGGTTCACCAGGCGGTTCCTTTCCTCCTTGGGCAGGGCTAGTGCGTGAGTGCTCTGCCATTGGCTTGTAGCAGTGAATCCCTTCCTGGACCAAAGCGCTCGGAATCAGAGAGCAGGTGACACACACAGAGTGCCGCGAGACCTGTGGGATGTGGGGACCTAGAGGGCAGCTCACTCTGTTGGCAGGGAGAACTTTCAGCAAATTTGGGGGCTTGTGAAGCAGATAAGGAAGGGGAAGGGCCAGGCTGGGGAGAGGCCTGCACTGGCAGCCATGGCTGTCATCGTTAGGTTGCCATTTTGATGGGGGCCACCATGGTGATCGGGTGTCAGAGGAACTGTAGCTGGTAGTTGGCTGGAAATGGGGCAGAATGGGAGGGTGAAGGAAAACCTGGGTTCACATTTAGCCTCGGTCTGACAGTTCATGCCTGTGTGATGTTGGTCAGTGTCTTTACTTTTCTGGGCCTCAGTTTCCCCACTTCTGAAATGAATCTGGGCCACCTCTACTGAGTTTTTGTGTCTGGCGAACAGAGGATGTTTGGTGAACCACTGCTGGCTCCTTCTTTCCTGTGTGGCCTTCACCTTGAGGGCGAGGCTTCCTAACATCACCGGGTCCCTGGTGTCAGGAAGTGGGGATCCCCTGACTACTGCAGAGGTGCTGAGCGGAGAGGACTGGGCTCTGGGTCTGCTTTGCCAGAGATGGATCCATTTCTCTGTCCCTGTCTGAGGGATCAGAGCCTGTAGAGCAGGGGTGGAGAGGGGGAAGGAGTCTGCCCTGGCGCTGGGGCAAGGCTGAAGCGGGCAGGGCAGGGCAGGGCAGGGCAGGGCAGGGCAGGGCAGGCTCACCTGATGTGATTGATGATGAGGTTCGTTGGGGGAATGAAGAAATCGTCCACTCCCGAGAAAGGTGTTCGGATGAGGTGCTGACCCTGGCCAGTGCTGGCTTCTGTGATCACCTACGACACAGAGAGGGTCCTTGTTAGACACCTGGAGTCACCTGTATGCTGCAGAGTAGAGCCCAGCAGAGGGGTGCTAAGAGAGATGGTGCCACACAGGAGCTGCTTCTGAGTCAGAGGCAGGGAAGGGACAGGAGATGGAGGACAGGAGCAGAGGTGCTGGGCACTCTCTTCTGCTGGGTCAGCCCCATGATGGAAGCCTGGGGCCCGAGGGATGGGTGCTGGGCTTCCGAGGTCCCCAGAATGGAAGCACCGCTCTGATGTTTCAGACACAACCTCCTCCCCGCCCAGGGAATTCTACCTTCTTGTTTCGAGGACAGTCTAGTGGGGAGAGGAAGAGCATGTTTACTAATTAAAAGGTTAAGTGGTGACGCTGTTGACTGGGAATTTATGTGCATTCAGTGCCCGGGCAGCTTGTGGGGAATCTCTGCCCTCTTCAGAACTGATGAGAACAGAGCTGCCGCTCCCAGACGCTGCTCCTGCCGCTTGGTATCTTGGGATTAAAATGCTAGGGAGGCTCTGGCGTCACAGAGGGACTTGCTGTGAAAACTAAGAAATTGGGCCTTGTGCTTCGTACAAGTTGAGTGTTCTGTTTCTGTAGCGGTAATGCTTTCTCCACCGGGACTTGGCAGGGGTGGCCGGAGCCATGCTCTCCTGTGTGTGTGGCAGGGCAAGGCTTGCTGGCCGCTCAGGACAGGGCTGGGTGGCCTGGCCCCTGCCAAGTGCACATGCTCATCAGTCAGCCCCACGAGGGGCTTTCCAGCTCTCAGGCACTCAGGACAAGGGCAGCCCCTGCGGGCAGGTCGGGGCAGGTCCTGGGCCTGCACAGCAAGCTGAGGTGTTTTTCCTGATGACGGTTTGGTAGCTGTGTATGCAGCATGGAGGATCCGGGTTTCTGCAGCCTGCGGCTGGGCCTACAGGCTGAGGGACCTGGTGTAGGCTTTCTACTCATGTAGCTCACGAGCTCTCCACGCTTCTGCCTTGCAGGAACAGGACTGCCTTCCGGTTTTTACTTTTATGACTAAACACAGGGCACCTGGTCTTCCTCCTCAGGTAAGTTTCAGTCTTTCTCCTGGCTTCCCCCCTCTTTCTCCTGGGGTCAGCAGGCAGTGTGCTGGAGCGGATGGAGGTATGCCATGATTCTCAGTCTTGGAGCAGTTCTAAAGTTTCACTGAGTTATTTTCCTGTGACTTTTTTTTTCTTTTATCTTTTTGAGACAGGATCTCACTATGCAGTTCAGGCTGACCTTGAAATCACTTTGTAGCTGAGGTTGGTCTCAAACTTGCAGCGATCTTCCTGCTTCAGCCTCCCAAGTGCTGGGGTTATAGGTGTGTACCACCATGCCTGGCTTTTTTTCTTTTTTTATGGCCAAATACTTGGGTGGCAATTCCTTGAGAGAAAAAATAATAGAACCCGTTACTGAGAACAGATACGCTTTAGGAAAGTGATCTTAGAGCGTTTGGGGGGAAATGTGAGAGGGTTCCAAGGTGGCGTGCAACCGTGGCTGGTCCCAGGCTGTCCTTTTGGCTTATCCCCGAGATGGAGAATTACAGGCTCTCATCGGTCAGGGTTGCTCATACTTCACAGCCCTGGCACCCTCTATTCAGAGGTTACTTCATGAAGAAACTCAAAACTGGGCCACTGAACTGACGTGGGTGTGTCGGTCTGGCTTCTCAGAGTCCCGTGTTCCTTCTTGGCCTGGTCTTGTGTCCGGGCAAGTGTCTCTTTGGGCACAAGTGTCCTGGAGATAACTGGGAAGCTCCATGAGCTTGGCCCGGGAAATACACATGTGCCCAAGTGGGGGGCGATGCCAGTGGTTGTTAGGGGTGGGCACAGGAGGGCCAGGCATCTTCCTTGGACATATGGATGAAGCCCGTTCAGAAGTGACGCCAGGAGAGGTGGGGCAAGGAGAGGTCCGGGAGGTGGACTAGGACGCTCGGCTGCTAGGAGCTGGACCGGGGAGAGAGTGTGCTGGGAAGAATGGGCAAGGTGCTCAGGGTGGACACAGCCCAGCTGGCTGCCGGGAGGGCCTCGGTGGAGCCAGCCTCATTTCCGCACATTCCTGTGCACGGCGGACAAAGCCCTTAATGTCTCCGCAGCTGGAAAGGGTATGAGGTGGTTTTTAAGGTTTTGCAAGTAGAAACACTGGAGCAGCCGGGTCTCTGCACGGCCTGGGGATGCGCTGAGAAGCCAGGGGCTTTGCTCCGTTGTCCCCCAGTGCTTACCACTGACATTGGTTTCCGTAGGGCAAAGCTTCGGATGGAGGTTAAGTGTACGTAAACTTTACTATTCTGGGGAACTTTAATTTTCGGTGGCAGAAGGCCCTAGATATCCAGATATAGTGACGGTGGTCATCACTGTCTCACTCCTCGTAGAAATTGGTTTTGCTATTGAATCTAAGGAGATTATATTGAAGAAATTTTTGTCATTCCTGTGTTGAGGATTTTTATCAAGCACGTGTAAGTTGTCTTTTCAACACTTATTGAAAACATGTTTTTTCCCCTTTTTTAATTCGTGGGCATTAATGAATAATATTTATTGATTTCCTGAGGTGTACTGCCTGGCTCTGTTTCCACTGTGTATTTGTATTCTGTATTTCTGTATTTGTAGGAGAGATTAATTTTAAGTATTTTTAATTAGTTTTGATAATTACAATTATACTGGCTGGGGTGCAATGCATTTCCTCTTATAGTTTGTGATGGTTTCAACAAACTTAAAATTATCCATATTTTGAAACTTCAACTCAGCTCTACACTTTTAATGGTAAATCTTTCAACTTAAAAATCTTCTCTATGGTAATTGTTCTATTTCAAATCTCCCTTTTCTGGGGTTTTTGTATTTTTACAATTTGCATTTTAAAATACAAGTTTTTGCATTTCAAAATACAAGTCTTCTAGGTTTTAAGCTTTCCCCCTCCAGAGCTGTGAGGTTGTATTTCTTTTCAACTCTTTTTATTCTCTTATATCTGCAATAATATTTCCTGTCTCATTCCTCATTTTGTCTGTTTCTATTCTTTCTTCTTTATTAGGGTTGCGAGGGATTATCCTGTGTTTGTTTCTTGTTAATGTCAGTTCTCACTCTTTAACACCTGTTTTTTTTTTTCTAATTTCTTAACACAAGCACTTCCTTTGCAGGCTTTCTATTGTGATGCAAAATAGTCTCTTTTAAAATTGCTTTTGATAAAATAGCTATTGAGAAGCGTTTTCTTAATGGGTTGCCTTTTAATTCTAATTATCAGAAAATACAGCCTATAACATCTAATCCTACAGATATTTTAAAGTTTTCTTTATGACTCATACTTTAGTGAAAAAAAATTCTATTCAACAGACAAAAAGTCTCTGTATTGTTAAACTCAGCCCCTTCTTGGTACAGTACGAATGCTTTGTTATTTTATCTCCTTGGTAGTTAAAAATCTAAGTCCATTTTAAATCAAGTAGTTATTGCCTGTAACCACTCTTGCATACCTAGCTGTGTTTTTTTGACACGTCAGCTGTTCATATCATGTAATCTCTCTCGCTTTTCAGAGCCGTTGAGCTCGAAGTCCACTGGCTGGATGTCCATTTCCGTCTCATGCATATCTTTGTATCATGCATCTCACCTCTCTACCATTAAGTTTTCATTAGTACTTTTATTGTGCCCCTTGCCTTGTGCTTGCCAGGGAAGTGCTGTAAAACGTTTTCTTTTTGAAAGCCCAGTCTGATCATCTCTGCTCTCCATAATGTAGTTTGTCACATCTAGAGTAATGCGACATTTACTTCTTAACATTCTATCTTCTCTTATCCCAGTAAGGAGAGTTTTGAGTAGTTTTTATGCTCTTCTTCTAACCTCTGCTCCTTATTTTTATTTTTACTGAAATAACTTCACCTTTTTTTCACACCGTGGTATCAGAAATTCTTTATAGTCTCTCCTTATTTAGGATGTAACCATGTACATTTCCAGAGTCTGTCTTTCTTCAGCCCTCTTTTAAATCTCCCTCTTTCATTCCAAGAGCACTTGTTTCTCCTTTTTGCTATCTTGATGTCTCTGATCTGGTTGATAGGATGTCCGTCCAATGGCTGTGTTACTCGGTGGCCAGTACAGCCTCCCTGTTCTCAGGCACCGTCCACCTTCCTTGAGACCGGACGTGTAAATGGATCCATGGATTGCAGGCCTTTCATCCTCTCAGTGCGCAGATGTGCCTTCTAGCTGTCATTGCTGTCGAGTTCAATGCCAACCTGCCTGTTCTGTCTTTTTCAGGTAACTTGTTCTTTCCACCCTGAAAGAGCTTCCCTTACATTTCCCCTTTATTCTTGGAGTCTTAGAATTTTACTAAAAAGGACACAACAATGTAGACCAGCACCTGTAGATCTTGTTAGTCTACAAGCTTAAGCTTCTTCAATTTAGAACTTTAAAAAAAAATTTAAAAACTTAGAACTTAAATCTTTTTTTTTCAGTTGCTATCATCTCTGCCTGTGTTCCTCCAAATCAGTGGTTCTTGTCTCCCAGCCTGCACTCTGGCTGGCTCATGGGAGGGCACAGCTTGGCTTCTTGGTCCTGCTCCTGGCTTGCATGGCTGCTTCTGGCTCATGGGCGGATGTAGGTTGGCTCCTTGGTTCTCTTCCTGGCCCACAACTGCCACTGACTTATGGGAGGGTGCAACTTGGCTTTTTCCAATTTAGAATTTTTGTTCTGAGTTTAATATTGGGTTCCGTTTCACCATGACCTTTTTCTTTCTCTAAACTCCTGTGGTTCCTACATCACATTTCAGTCTTTTAAGATGTTTACTATGTGTTTTCTGAAAGATATCTTTTGTTCTTCCTTTCAGCCTGATTTTTTGGTGGGGCTCAGTAGGACTCATGTATTAACATTTTTGTTTGCTTTTAGCTGAACAAAATGAAACAACCAAACCTTTGTTGTCTCTGGTGGGCCTTCTCCTTGGATTTCCTTTAAGTGCTTTCTTTGCATGTTTGATCGTTCCCTCTGGGAGTTCTATTTCTCTGGACATACACTCTGCTTGTGGAGTCACCTTTGTTATAGCTTCTACACCCTCTGATGAGTTAATACTGGGACCCAGGACTGGTCAGGGCACCCTCGGGTGACAGTGGCTTCAGCTGACCGAGGTGAAGTAGTGTCTTTTCTGGTCCAGCAGGAGGCAGGAAGGTGGCCAGTGCTTGGGAGCAAGCTACTTCTGACCCTGGTCTCCTGGCTTCTCGCCAGTTTTAGAAACAGGGCACAGCTCCTGTTGCAGTTCTCTTCAACTGGGCTTCTGAGAGAATTAAACTTTGTTGGCCCATCTCATCCACTGATGCAATGGATGAATTCCTCTCCTGAACATCTAGAAATCTCCTGGAGAAAATCAAGCAAACAGCCATTCCAGTCACTTGATGCAGGGCTCATTCCTCATGAATTCCTGGTGAGAAGGACCGGGCCAGGCACGCACGGTGCTGGGCTGTGCTGCCCTTCCCTGGGGTCCCGGCTCTGGCATCCTCCACCTCGTCCTAGAGGGCAGGAGGTAAAGGGCAGGGGTCTGAAGGTACAGGCTGCACAGCCACACACCGCTGGGCCAGATCACAGGCAAATCGCACCTAGTAAATGTACTTTTGTTTTGGATATAATCGCTGTGGCTGCTCCTCTTCATCTGAAGAGAGTTTGTCCCACAGAAACACTGAGGCATTGTCCCTGATGTAATGGGGTTGAGGGGTTGTGAAGTAATTGAGTCATAAGGACTCCCCCTTCCCAGAGGGATTAATGGGCTCCGATGAGAATGGTCCATCACAAGAGCAGGTTGTTAGAAAGGGGACCTGGCCCTGCACCTTACTCTCTTGCACATGGGGTTTCTCCGGTGCTCTCCCTTCCCTTCCCTCTCCTACGGATGAGATGCAGCAGGAGGCCCTCACCGGAAGCTGACCAGGTGTAGCTGCCTGATCTTGGATACAACTATTGAGCCCCAATAAACATCTTTCGGCTGTGAATTACCCAGCCGTGGGCATTTCGGTCTAACAACACAAAGGACAGCCAGCATCTGGGGCTTGCCAGTCTCCTGCCTGCCCAGCCCAAGGTGAAGTAGGCTGTGTCCCCTTCTTCCTGCCTGGACCCCAGCACCTTGTCCTGCTTGGTTCCCAGAATTACTGGCTTAAAGGAGGCAGGGACGGTGGGACTGGGTTGTTGTGAATTAGAGTCTGTCATTGTCAGCATTGCTGTGTTTAAAGTAGGCCTGGCTGGCAGTGCTTTGTTAACTGCCAGGTGGGGCGATTACCTGAGGCTGTTTCCTACTTTCTACTTGAGCCTTGATGGGAATATTCTGGAGGAGTGTGAACGGCTGCCCAGGGAAGCAGGAGACACTGATCTTACAGAAAGAGCTTCCTGGTGTAGAGGACACGTAGCTTCCAGGTGCTTAACCTACCTGCAGGCTCGGCCGGGCCTTGTGCACGTCCCCCCAGCTCAGTACCCACACTTGGTCATGTGACTTGTCATAGGCCAGCTTAGCTGGCAGGGGGTCCACACCTATGGACTTGAAAAAAAAAAAGTGACAAGTTGGTCATCCTTGTGGTGGAAGTGATACGATGGCCACTTCTGGGCCTTGTGTCCATGGCCATCATTCCTGGGGAGTGGGAAGCTGGCCTCTCAGGGCTGCCTGCTAGGAAACCCAGGGTGGAAGCCTCTGCGTTGACCAGCACTGTCCTCAGAGGCACATAATTGGTTGTAATGTCTTCTCTCTTCCTCTTCTCCCCGCCCCCCATATCCTTTCTTTTAAGGACTTACTTTCATATTTTACCAACCTGTCCAAAGCCTGAACACAGATGTTTGAAGTTTACCTCTCAGAAACTCCAGAGTTCCTGTTTCCTTCCTCCTGGAAGGGTTTTTTTTTTTGGTATCAGAAATGAAACTCAGGACCTTGCGCTTGCCAGGCAGGCACTGTGCCACCGAGCTACACCCCCGGCCCACCTTCTGGGAGTTTTATGGTCCCCTTGCCCTCTGAGCATCCTTCCCCAGCTGCTCTGCATCCCGGACTCATGATCTGGTCCTTCCCTGACTCATCCGAGGAGGGTTCTGAGTCGGTTCTTTTTCCACCCCCTCTCATCTTTCTTTGACTCTGAGCAGTTTCTTTCTTGGCACAACGTGCAGGCAGAGCCTTTGGGATCCAGACCTCAGCATCAGGCGGACGCTCTTTCACTGCAGAACCTGCAATTCTGCTATCTGAGGAAGCCACAGCCTCTCTGGGGCCTTGTCACATGATGCAAGCTATTTTTTAAAATTTCTTATAATGTCGTTGTGTAAGTTCCAAAACTTTACTACATAATTCCCATGTCACGAGGCTGTGAGCCCCAGGTCCTTCTGTTATCATTCACTGGCCGACTCCTAGTTACCTCCTTTGTTCACTAAATATGTCGGCCCAAAATCACTGTCATCTTTTGACGGCACCAAACTCGGTGACCGAGTAACGAAAATCCACCTGCACGGTCGATTTGCCCAGAGCCTGCCTTCTTAGCTTCTTCTTGGTTTCAATGCTCTTTTCCTCTCACCCACCTCAGCCACCAGAACTTGTCCCATGGCACCATCATTTCTGAAATTTCACTCTCAACAAACTACATCAAAGCCTTTCTGGTTGGGCTGAACGGTCTCTGCGCACCCCTCTCAGCACGCCTCTCAGGGCTCAGCTAGGAGCCCGTTTCCGCCTCTCCTTAACTCCCTTCCACACATCTCCGTCCTGTCCCCTCCCTCGAAGTGCTGCAGGCCTCCGGCTCACACTGTGACCCAGGAGATTTCCCGTGGTTGACTATTTCCCTCCCACTCGCTTCTCCCGGTACTGGCTCCTAGGAATTCTCTACACTCTGGTGACAGTAGCATGGTTCACCTGTTGGTGACGTCAAGGTAGGATACACACATCTGAGCTGCTCATGGCACAGTGGTGCCCGCTACTGAACTATGTTTAGTCTCCGCTTTGAAAGGTCCTTGTGTTTTCCTATTCAAGCTAAAAGCTCCTGTGTCCTCACGTCTCAAGGGGAGACTGTTTTTCTAGACTCCACGCACGCTGGGCCCTGCAGGGAGCCCACCTCACTCCCTTCCAGCCAGTTTCAGCTACTTCCCTTCATTTGCCAAAGGCTTTGCCACCCAGCACGGTCTTCTCGTTCCGAGCCCATCGCAATGATAGCAGCTGGACACTGTTTTTGGTTGTCTTTCTTTCTCTCCGCTCCCCTCCCCTCCTCTCCTTTCCTGGCAGGGTCTTGCTCTGTAGTTCAGGCTGGCTTTGAACTCACTATGTAGCCCAGCCTCAGCCCCTGGAGTGCTGGGGTTACAGGCGTGCGCCCCCATGCCCGGGTCTCCGTCTCAGTCTCTTAAAGGAGAAAAAAAGTCCTTCGTGACTCCCTATTCTCCTCCAGCTACTTTATATTTTTTTTGCTTTCTTCAAGCAAACTTTCCCTAAAATCTGGACAGAGGCTGCTACTAACTGTCTCTCCTTTTTGCTTAACCTTCCCCTCTCAGATTTCGTATTCCTGTTTGTAAACCAAAACTCTCCTCAAGTTCAGAGCAGCATTCCCCACAGCTTCAGTATTCTGAGGGGAGAAGGGCTGGCAGCGGGAGTGAGACCAGCAGGCTCTTGGTTAAAAGTCCCAGTGTCAGGGCTGAAGAGGAGGCAGCCTGAGCCTCCGGAAGCCCTGGATGATTTGGTTTCCACTCTTCTGCCCAGCAGGAGGAAAGGCAGACCCCGTTGTGTTGGACGACAATCATTTAAATTCTCTACAATATTTACATATGGTTTAAAAAAATCACTAGGCATCGTAAAAGACAGATGATATGATGTAAAAACAACATTAAAAGATGAACAGATGATCCA
Source organism: Hydrochoerus hydrochaeris (assembly GCA_004027455.1). Classification (NCBI taxonomy): domain Eukaryota; kingdom Metazoa; phylum Chordata; class Mammalia; order Rodentia; family Hydrochaeridae; genus Hydrochoerus; species Hydrochoerus hydrochaeris. The sequence continues at coordinate 42,281 of PVLA01007330.1, read as the reverse complement.
AAAAAGATACTAAGAATTTGTGTAGAGAGTTAAAAATCCAAAAAAAGATACTAAGAATTTGTGTATAAATAGAGTTAAAAATCCAAAAAAAGATACTAAGAATTTGTATATAGAGAGTTAAAAAAATAGAAAATTAAGTTGAAATTTAAAAAGTGAAATATGTGAAATAAGATCTCAGTAAATCTTATTAAATCCGTATTAGACACAGAAGAAAAGAGGTTGATAGAACACATCCAAAATGAAGCAAAAGGAGACAATGCAGGATGCAATGGTAAAGTCTCTCTCTCTCTCTCTAAGAGTTTATGAAGGAGAAAGAGAAGAGAGAGGAGAGAAGACAGAAGAGAGAAGAGGGAGGCAACAGAATATCTGATGAAAAATAGCAATCCATGCATTCAAGAAGCACTGCAAATTCCAAATCGGAATAAATGCAAAGAACACCATACCCAGGCACTTCCTAAACTGCTAAAGACCTAAGGAAAAAACATCTAAAAAGTAGAGAGGAGAAAGAGATATATTACTCTCAAAGGAAAATCAGCAAACTGAAATTGGCCTATCATCAAAAACAACGGGACACGTAGGATGACATCTTAAAATGCTGAAAGAACTGCCAATCTAGAATTATTTACCTGGTGAAAATAACCTTCAGAGATGAAGAGAAAAACATATTTTCAGAGATAAAAACTGAGACTCTTCCCAGCACACCATTTCTACAAGAACTATTAAAAAATGACCCTACATACTTCAGGAAAAAGACCACTAGGAAGTAGGTAGTGGGTAAATACTGAGTGCTTGTCCAAATACTATGTCTTGTGGAGTTAAGTGATATATAGCATTAGAATCAGTTATTATAATAATGCAAAAGACACTGGAGGGTTAAAGGAGTTAAAGTGTTCAGCATTATTGGGAAAATGAATGACAATTTGTGTTGGTATTGAAGCAAAAATGCAGCATTATAATTCTCTGATGTTAATAACAGAAGAGTGAATCTTTAACAAGCTAACAGACAAAAAATAGAATTAATTTGGCAAATTCAAAAGAAAGCAATAGAAAAAAGCAGTACAAATATATAGTTCCAACAAAAAGACAGTATTATAACTCAACTGTATAAGCAAGTACATGAAGTATAAGTGGATAAAATACTTCAAGTTCAGGACTGAGATTCTCTAGAGAAAACCCCGAATCTATCAAATCTGTCATATATTGCTTTATGAAAGAATACCTTAACCAGAAGGACACACAAAGGTAGAAAGTACAGGGGTGGAAAAACTATGACACAAGAATACTAATCAGAATACATCTGATTTAACTCAACTAGTATTAGGCAGAAACAGAGTTTCAGGTAAGCAGGGTTAGCAGAAAATGAGACATTTTCCTGAGAGAGTCTTTCCCTCCAAAAAGATACGACTTCATAGCAAAAATGGGCAGAACTTTGAGAAATAATAAATGTCCCAGCACAGTGGAAAATTTTAACACACCTCTTGGTGGCTGACAGACTAAGAAGATAAAAGTCACTAAGGCTCGGGGGTCTGAACAGTGCGATGAATCAAAGTTGACATAACGGACATATGTAGAGAACCACAGCGAGCCATCAGAACGCACACCCTCCCGAAGCATGCATAGAACATTTGCCAAAACTGATCATAAGCTCAGTTATTATAAAACAAGCTTTGGGGAAAAAAAGCTCCGATAAATTCCAAGGGACTGAAATTATTCAAGCGTGTTCTCTGGCGGGGAGAATCACTTGGAAAAAGGCAGAAAACCTCCTGCCGTATTTGCCAGGAGAAACCACAGCCGGGCTGGGGTCCAGCCGTCGCTCAGTGAGCTCGCGCGGGGCAGCGGGGCGCGGGCGGGCCGGAAGAGGCAGGCAGCGTGGAGACTGCTCACGCCCAGTCCTTCAGGGCCTTGCTGCAGCCCTGCTGTCCGATCTGTGCACTGGTCCACCCCAGTGGACCAGTTTAAGTTTTGCCTGTCTCCTCAAACCGTCCGCCTCGGTGGCAGTTTTCCTTATTTCACTGAGCAAACAGAAGCAATGAGATGCAAATGGACCTAGGGACACCTGCTCTGTCACCTGGCGAGGCAGACTGCGTTTCCTGCAGTGCTGGTGGAAAGGTGCTCTTTCAGGAAGGGCGGGCATCCCACGGGCCCTGGACCCCACTGACTCCTGCCCACTTCCGTGACGCGGGGATGTGTGTTTCTAACCGCATACACACACGGCGATGTCCCCTGCTCTAAAATTCCTCCAGCACTCGCTTGCAGCGACTGCCTGGTTTATCTCCTTCATCTCCCCAGGCAACCAAAGCCCTCCGTACGGCTGCCCGCAGTCCTCCTCTGCCACCTCCTTCCCCGGTGTTCCGGCCCGAATCCCCCCAGCAGGCCTGTGGTCACCATTGTCGTGCTTTCTGTCCCCGCCAAGCTGATCGACAGTGCAGTGGTACCAAGCCCAGTGACCTGTTCTCCGTCTTCACATCCCATGAAGGCTCCCAGGAAGCACACTGGTTACCGCTAACCGCACTCGCCGGTAAAGCCGCTGGCTCTTAGCAGCACTCCTGCTTTTCCAGCTGCCTTTTGGGCCACTCCTCTTTGGACACCTTTGGTGTCCTCCTCCCTCCTTCCTGATCATAACATGGGAGTGATCCAGGTCTCCTACCCGCTTGGGGATTCCATGTGCTGTCACCCGACTGACTTCCCCAGCCTAGCCCTCTCTGTAGACTTGAGACCCGTTTGTCTCTGTGCTTTCCTGGTGTCTCTAGTTACAGATCTAATAGTCTTTCAGACCCTATCTGACCTCAAGTCTCTTCCCCCACAGTGTATTCATTTTGTGTTGCTGCAGTGACAACTTACCAGGGACCTGGGGGCTCCAACAACACAGATCTGTTCTTACAGTTCTGGAGACCAGAACGTCAGAATGGATTTCACTGGGACAAAAGCAGTGGGTCAGCAGGGCCATGCTCCTTGCAGCGGCTCCAAGGGAGAACCTGTTTGCCTTCTCTGGCCTCTACAGCGCATCCCTTGTCTGAGGTCCCCTCCCTGCAGGTGTCAATGCCAGCAATGTCCCATGCTGCTTCAGCTCACATTGACGCCTTTATTCTGGGGGCCAAGTTTCTCTGTTCTCTCCGATGAGGAGGCTCTTGACAGCGCTTAGGACCCACCCAGATAATCAGTTAATTTCCTGCTGTGAAAACCCTTCATCACATCTTTGAGGTCCCTTATGCTCTATCAACGGATGTTCATAGGTTCTGGGAACCCGTTACTTGGCCTGCCTCACTCTGTAAATGGCACCAACATTCTATACCCAAGTTGACAAGCAAGCAAACACCTTGATTCTCTCTCTCTCAAACCTCACACTCCCACACGAGAAACTCTTTTAGGCTCTGTTGCCTCTCTTGAGATGCAGGAATATAGCAACATGAGGAAGATAAGGAGGAGTAAAGTGGGTGCCCTGGACCCAGGAAGAATCTGAAGTGCCAACTGAAGCCCCAGGAGAGAGTGAAGGAGAAACTCCAACGAAGAAGCGGTAGCTGGCGGTGCCTTCTCCCTGAGGTGGACTCACTGCACAAGAGGAGCGGTTCGAACCTGTGGACACAGTGAGGGCTGGTGACCCTGGAGGCCTCTGCAGAGAGACGCAGCAGACCCGAAGGAGCACCAGGTGAATGCAGGGGTCTGGAGCCATCTTGGAGACAGGCAGCCTGAGCTCAGAGCTCAGAGCTGGGGCTGGCTCCCTCTAGTGGCTCCCAGCAGGGCTCAGACCCGAGGAAGGTGCTCTGAAGACAGCCAGAGGTGACTGACTGGTCTCCGCCAGAAAGTACAGGCTTACTGAGAGTGCCCACCACCCCTCCAGGAAGCGACTGCCGGCATGCTGGGACAGAGGGCCCCGGGTCGGGACTCGGTCTCCGCAGGTTGTCTGCCAGTGACAGCAGAGACAAACCTGGATAAACCTAGAAGTGGACTTTTTTTTTTTCCTGTCCCCTCTCTCCTCTCTCTCATGCTTATCTTTGAATTTGTTTTTGTTTCTTTTCTTGTCTTTCTCTTCATTGTTTGATCTTATTTTTATATGAGTGTAAAGATGGTTTCCAGCCTTCTGTTCTTTTTATCTCTTCCTTCTCTCTCTCCCTCCAGTCTCCTACACTAGTTTTCTAGAGCTGCTGTGATCCCCTTTGGTCCTCCAGCTTTACTTCTAATCTAATCTAACCTCCTCCTCTTTTTCCAATTTTAAATTTTAACCCCCAAGGGCAAAATTGGACATACCCATTGACATATCATTGTATATTGCATATAATTTTCTGGTTTGTTTTAGACTCTATTATATAACCACAAATCTAGTTTATACAGTTAAAAGTGGCAAATTAAAGGTTAGCTCAGTCTGACATTTTCTAGGCTGCGTGTGATGCTATTGGTAGCACTACAGCCAAAAGTGACATAATTGTTCTAAACAGCTGTTGGTCCTGGTATTCCATGACCGAGATTGACTACGGGTCACAGAAAATACTGTGGTACAGGGCCAGAGAACCAGGGACTGGGCCAAACAAACAACTTCTCATCCTAACAAACTGAAGAGGTAAGATCTTCCAATAGACTCAAAACCCAAAAAGCAGCTACACCTGGAAGATACCTCAGAGAAGCAATCACCACCTAATTGTTCTAAATACCACCAATAAAGCAGCACCCCAGGAATTAAGCAGAGAAAACGAGAAGACAATTGAACAAAATGCAACCCTAGACATGGAGTTCGCCAAAGGCAAATCCGAGGGGCAGTGAGGTGGGACAGTGTGGATGCTCCCACCTGGTCTCTCTGAAGCAGGAACAATGAAGCAACTGAATGAGGCTCTGGAAAAAATGAAATCAGAAATAATCTCTCAGGTAACTGTAGAGACGATATCCCAAATAAAGACAGTGCTTAGTGATGCCAGAGCAGATACAGACAAAAAAACCAGACGAGCTTAAGAAAATTATGGAAGCTCAGCATAGGCAAGAAATGGAATCCAGAAAGCAGACTCAAACAGCCAGGGGAATAAAAACTCCAGTGAAAACGTTCAAAGCAGATCAGGCCAATGTGAGGACAGGATCTCGGATGCTGAAGACAGGTTTGCAGTTAGCAACCAGGAAGAGAAAGATTTCTCAAAACTAGCAGGGGACCATGAGAAATCAATCCAGCAGCTGCTGGATGAGACAAAGAAGAGTTGGAGTCCATGGACAAGCAGGGGATAGCACAAGTGACATCAAGAAAATGGTCACCGACATCACGGCCGAAGACTTCCCTGGTAAAGAGCAACACACGGAGTCTGGTCACTTCTCACCAGCCTGCCGCCGCCATGCTCTCGGGTCTGGCTTCAGTGCCCGCTCCCGGCTTCCTCTGAGAATGCAGCAGGGCCTGTCTCTGGGCAGTCACCTTGCCTGTGCCTGGTCTCATCACCACACACTGTCCCTGTCCTGCATGGCACTCAGAGCTGGCTCTCGGCTCACCCCAGAGAGGGCTCTGACTCTGAGTCCTCGTATTGTTCCCATCACACTGCGTCTGGGTTTTCACAGACCTCATCTTCCAGTTCTCTGAAATTTGGATTTAGGTTCCGGGTTCCCGGTGAGACTCTAAGTGCTGGGGACTCGTGGTTGGTTGTTCATGGCTATCTCTCGCGCGCCTAGGACGGTGTTCGAAATGGGGCGCCCAATAAATGCTCCATAAGCCAGTGCACATGGGCAGCCGGGCCCTGCCTCTCCCCCTGCGCGCACATGTGTACCTGTAGGACCTTCTGGGCTTGCACGTCCACCACGAGGACTCTGCTCAGCGCGGGCTGGGCCACATAGATGTACCGGTTCCTCACGTTGACTGCAGATGCCCACTGGCACCGCTGGGTGGCGTCGCCTTCCCGGGGACAGATCTCTTTCTGTAAGGGAGAGATGCCATGGATGTCCTTCCCCTCCCCGTCCCTCCTTCCCGCTTCCTTGTGATTCTGACACAAGACGGCTCACAAACCTTTCCGTGGCACCAACTTCCTCCGGTACAGTTCTCTGTCGCCCCCCTCTGTCCCCGCTACTGGCCAGGCTTCTGAAGGAGTGGTCTGCACCCTTTCTCCTTGTCCACAAAGCTGCCACTGTGCTGGCAAGGTCCACACGGACTCCTCAGCTGCTGAGGGAAACTCGTGCTGTCGCCGCTGAGCACTGCTCCCGTCCCTCCCTTCCGCCTGCCACAGGAGCCGAGCCCTCTCTGCTCCCTTTGTGGGTCTCTCCACGTCGGAGTCCCCAGTCTTCCCTCCTAGATTTCTTTTCTTTTCTAAACCTCCTCCTCCTCCTCCGTCCGTCTCATCGAAGCCCATGGCCTGAAATACAGTCCACGCGTCCGAGTAACCTGCCTCGTCCACTTTGGGGTCAATGTGGGTCTTGAATCTGAAGGCCCCAAACCAGCTCTCATGTCTGCCTCCTGGTTCTGCTCATTGTGTTCCAAACCTGAATGCATTTGTTTTACTTCCCTAGGCCAAAACCTCTAGTTGTCTTCTTCCTGGCCCTCATTTCCCAGCGAATACACCCCAAATCCTTTCCTTAAAAACACGTCTGATGGTTACCCCTTTCTCACCACATCTCCCCGAGTCCCTGGCTCTAGCTGCACCATCGGTGCCCAGACGCTGTTCCCTGAGGCCGGGGATGTAGCTCAGTGGTACAGTGCCTGCCTGGCAAGCACAAGATCAGAGTTCGATTCCCAGTACAAAAAACCAGACTCTGCTCCTTGGTCCTAGCCCAGCCATTGCCAATCTAATCTCCACACCCACTGTGACCACAGTGACGACAGGAAAATGTCAGCTAGGTCACGTGACTTCTCCCACCCTAATAACAATGAACCCCAGTGCTTTCGGAGACCCACAGCGCAGGCCGTGTCTTGGTTCCTGCTGTCCTCTCGCTCACTCCCTGCACTGCGGCCTCCCCCTCCGGGCCTGGCAGTGGCTATTCTCTCTGCCAGGCACGCTTTCCTCCACGCATCTGTCTGGTTTACTTTCAGTTCTCTGCTTGGATGTCACCTTCCGAGAGGCCTTCTCTGACCTCAGCGAGTTCAGCAACGCTTGTGCTCCTGACCCCTCAGTTCTGCTGCGGTTCTCATTCGCCACCTGACTGTGTTCATGCATTTGCCTTCTTACATGAAGTCTGTCTCAGTCCCCTGTTACGGTGGGTCCTGTTTTCAAGGAGCACAGAGTGCCCCATGAAACAGGCGGGAAATACATAGAAAGAGGCCTCGTAGGGAAGGCTCCGCCCTGGGAATCTGCCTGCCAGCTGGATCTTGGCCCTGAACCTCGGGAATCTGGAAGCTGGAAACCTACGTGCATTCCTGGACCTCACCTGGGGCTCAGCACACGGCCCAGGCTGCTGGCTGGAGAAGGGTGAGGGAGAGTGCTCAGCCTCAGCCTCCTGCGTTCCTCCCTCAGCCCCAGAGCAACGGGGAACCACACCGCACACAGCCGGTGGAATTTAGCACCCGCCTGGCACACATGGAGATGTCTTCAGAATTTTCCTGCCCCGACTGCTGACACTCACGTAACTCATGAAGATCTTCTCCGTGGGTTTGAGGTGCCTCTGGATCTCGCAGTCCACGGGATGGACAACGACGATGCCGTCGTTGGAGAAGACGTAGAACATGTTTCCCACACTGAGGCCTGGGCGGGGCAGACACAGCACGGTCAGGCCCCCAGCAGCCGCCGCCGGGCAGGTCACATGCAATGCAGAGCACACAGGGTGCAGGCACCAAATGCAGTTCCCAGTAGACGTGGGGCAGGAGGAGCAGCCAGCAGGAGGCACCCTGCGTGATGAGTGTGGGAGTGTGGGGAGCGTGGGGAGAAAGGGACTCTAAGGCTGAGACTCAAGATGCCCCCGTCTATCTCCACGGTACCCAAACTGCCCCAGACACACACAGTTGTCTTGTTGTTGCATCAGCTAGGATTGGCCGCCAACGCAAGTTTACAGATGACCACGGCCTTGCCTTTGTGACAGTCTATGGTCTTTCCTGTTCGGAGGTGGAAAACATCCTCTGGTTGGTTGTTGGAGATTAGTCGAAGCAGAATGGATCAGATGGTGTCAAAAGGTAAAGGCTTTTGTTTTTAAAGCATTTGTAGACAGTGTTGCTCCTTGCAGGTGGGGCCCAAGGGTGTGTTGGATGGTACTCTGTCCACACTGGGTCCTGGCCTGTCCAGACGGCTTGTCCCAATTCTGCCCCACTCTGGGGCAGCCAGGGTGGCAATGCAACAAACACTCTGGCCTTGCCTACCCGTCTGCCCCTGCCCTGGCTTGGGGCTGTGGGTGTCTGGGAGGACATACCTGGGCCTTGGAGAAGCGCCCTGGGGGACCGGCTGGTCCAGCCCATTACTTTCAAGGTAAAGAGAGCGAGGACCAAGGAACGGGAGGGCTTGGCTGGTGCTCCCTGCCTCTGTGCCAGAGCTGGGGTGAGACCCTGCGTGCTACCTGTAGCCTCCGCCCGCCCACTCTGTCCCTCCCTCAGGGTGGACATGGCACCAAGGGATGTAAGATCTAGAGTTCCCCTCACCCCTCCACCTCTTTCCTGCCCCATTTCTCTTCCTCCTTTTTTCTCTCCTTCCATTTCTTTTAATGCCAGAAAGTCAGGATTTGTATAAATCCTAAGAAAAATATATTAAGAATGTTTCCAGCATGCTGAGAAAGCCGGTATCGTGGCTTAACGGACTGTCTGGTAAGTTTTTAGTGAGTTAGGAAGCAGTAAAACTGGAAAATGGGGGAGAGTCCACCTGCCTAGCTGGAGAACAGGTTAGACTCAGCTCAGCTTGTAGACCACCGGAGGAGCACTGAGCCCTGAGCATGCGTACGCAAGCAGTGCCCCGGCAGGCACTCTGTCCAGCTGCTGGGCCTTTGTGCTAATCTTGAACTGTATGAAACGGTCACTATCGGACCATCTTTGATGTACAAAAATGGCATTTACATATGGCTCAATCTAACAGCTAATTTGTTTCATAAATAATATACTTTTGAAAAATCTATACATTGAAAAATACAGATTCACAGAAATTGTGGCTTTTTTTTTTTTTTTCCTGCAGCACTTTCTCAAGTAAAGCACAATTAAGGCCCAGCGACTGTAGATACCAGGAGGGCTGGTGGGGGGGATATTTTTTAAACGTAATTTTATGCGTTTATTTTTAGGAGCTCAAGGGGTTGAAATCAGGACCTCATGCAGCCTAGCCAAGTGCTCTACCACGGAACTATATCCCCAGCCCTTCGGTCTTTTAAAGACAAAATAAGATAACAAAGCATGAACCCCAACATGCGATCCCCCTTGGGGAAAGCGAAAGGCCCAGATCTGACCGAGAGCTTCTGCCAGGAGGTCTGCTTCAGCCAAGGGTCCCAGCAGCTTGTGATGGAAACGTCCCGTTTTAAAGATTGCCATTAAACACGCTAACTGGCTTCTAATCTGATTCGATCAGTTTCCGTTTGAGTTGGACGCTGACCTCCCCTCCCCCTCCCTAGATTGGGGCTGCGGGTCCCGCTGGGGCATTTGCAAAGCTGACAGCAGCTCCGGAGACGTGGACCTCGGGGAGTCACAGACACACACGGTCACAGGCACGACACGGGCCAATCAAGGGCGGTACCTTCCTCTCTCCAAAGAATGTTTGCCACTGCGCAGCAGAGAGGAGAGCAGGGACATGATTGCCAGAAGGGGATAAAGAAAGTGAGGTCAAACGCTGACCGCGGGGTTCATTCCGCACAGGAAAGCATGGCACCCGCCGGATGCCAACAGAATCCGCATCGTTCATTAGAGCATCAGCGCTAGCTGTAGGACAGGGTCTCTCAGGCCTCGGGACCCTTTGGATTCCTACATGAACCTCTGGGATGAGGCCTCAGGATCCCAGCAGTGAATGAGAGTCCCGTATTTTGTGAATGTTAAGCAGTAAAACACATTTCTCCCCCGATTTCCTGAATTATTTCCAGGAGAACTGATTTCCTCTAGGATTCTCCTAGGAAGGACATGCAATGTCCTGATTATTTTCTTTGATTACAAAGGCTTGCAGCCTGGGCTTTAGCTCACTGGCACAGCGCCTGCCTGGCAAGCACGAGGTCATGGGCTCGACCCTCGGTGCCAAAGGAAGAGAAAAAAAAAACAAAAACGCAAACACACAAAGGCTTAGCTTGGAGCCTCTGAGTGAGGGAAAGAGACTGGGACAGCACCCACGTTCACGAATTCTTACCTGCAGCCCTACGGGGTGGGGCGAGGGGACAGTGACCAGGGGGACAGCACAACAGATGGGTGACAGTGCCTGGAAAAAGGCCACCCTGCTTCCAATGGTGTGCAT
>PVLA01007330.1:0-31889 GCA_004027455.1 Hydrochoerus hydrochaeris | reverse complement strand
ATTTTCAGTGTAACATTTTCAGACCATGGGAAGCGACCCTGCAGAGGAAAGCGGACTACTGCTTGCATGAGTGGTTTCTGGGCCACTGTGGGTCCAGCAACTGGTGGGGGGGTGGTGTGAGGACTCCTGTGACCAAGTCAGAGGTTCTGGTCCCACAGCACCAGGAGGCAGAAGTGGGGAGCGGACTCTGGCGCCCCCTTGTGGTCGTGGGTGCTGTCTGTCATCCGGAGACTTACATGTCTCTGGAACTGACCAGGGGTTTTATGCGCCGAGATTGTGAGTTTACTGCAGTCCTTAGGGGCTCGCGGTTGGAGGCTGTAGTTCCAATCGTTTTGTACCCTTTTTGGCCACCTGACGCCACCCCCAAGCAGCTCGGCCAGGAGGCCGGCGTGAACTCACGGGTCTTCCTGGCCGAGTCCTCGATGAAGAGCGAGGAGATGTCCTCGTCCACGCCCACCTCGTTCTTGGCGATGCAGGTGTACGCGCCCGTGTCCTCGTACCGAACGCTGCCGATGTGGAGCTCGCTCCCGTTGGCTGCAGAAAGGACAGCGCTGGGGTGGCCCACTCCGCAGACACAGCCCGGGGCTGTGCCCAGGAGAGAAGGGCCCAGATGAAATTACCCAAAGGTGACCTGGGAACTGATTGACAGTTTCTTGTTATGGCTCCTAGAAAGTCCCCAAGAACTGTGGCAGCCCAGGTAGCGGGGAATCTGGGGAGACGTCCGTTGTCCCCCAGCGCACTGCACACAGAAGGGAAGCCTGCCTCGCTTCCATTCCTGGCGTGAGGGTCAGCGCGGGCTGGATGGGGACACCCCGCAGACACACGGCGAGTTCTTACCCAAAAGGGAGAGCTGTTTGGACATCTGGCCCGAGACGTCCATGCCGTTTTTCAGCCAAGTGATTCTGGGTGTGGGGATGCCCTCTGCGTGGCATCTCAGGCTGGCCGCCACCCCGGGCTCCTGGGCCTGGGTTTCTGGATAGACACGGATGACGGGTGGCACTGTGGGTGAGAACCAGCGCAGGTTAGCGACGGCCCAACCCTGACACTGTCCCAGAGAGTGAGCCCAGCCGGTGACTCGGGCGTTCTCTTCTTCACCAGCTCACAGTGATGCTGTTTGGTGGCCCCAGGTCTGGAATAAGGGGCTGTGAAATGCATCGCAGGCGGTAAACACGTCAGGCGTCGCACCCTGTAATTCATGGCTTCCGTCGTTACTCTAAATATGATCCGAAAGACATCTAAATACTTAATGCCATTCAGCTGCTGCATGTAAAGAGCAACAGTCCCTGGAATTTATTTCTGAATGAATGAAACTCAGATATATTATTTCTGTTATTGGAAAACCATTGGACAGGGGCTTTTCTTGTAGGAAATGCTTCGAGAAGCACTTATGGGCACCGAGGGGCAGGGTGCTAATTACATCACTGCTCTGTGAGGTCCACTGACTTTCCAGTGGGTCACTGTTATTTGTTCCCTTCCCAAGCCCTGGAACCCGGGTGAAAAGCCAGGTGTGCCCTCTTTGGCTGAGGAGGGACTCGGCCCAGGGCTACAGCAGCTAAGCATGGGGCTGAGGGTGTGACCCATCCCCGGCCAGATCAGCACAGGGAGGTGGGGTGTGGGACCTGCCATGGTCCCCCGGCCCTTCTCACACAGACTGGCTGTGGGAGACACCTCGGAGAAGACTGCCCGGGGGACCCGTTTGCCTGCTTTTAGCTCTGGGCCTAGGAAATAAAATCAACAGTATTTCCATTGGCGGTGAGGGATTATACTTATACATGTGTTTTACTCTACGTATTTCCAAAAAGGATTTGTGGGGGTTTATGTCAAGCTCCCTGAATATTAAACTAAACCAATGAATGCACCTCACACGATTGATTTGGAGATGGGGAGATGGATTCTTCCTCAAGGAGACAACTCTGTTTCCCTAGGGGTCTCTGGAAGTTTCTGTTGTTCAATGTAAAAGGTATCCCAGTGCTTTAAGAGAGAGGATTTTTCCTGGGGTCAGAGAAAACACCGAAGTTATGCTTCTGTAGGGGGACACACAGCACAGCGGGGCAGCAGGATTCCAGCGACCCCGCTTGCTTTGGCAGAGGGCAAGCGGAACTCCACTGTCCCTCTGCGAGAAATAAGCCGCCATTCCTGTGATCAATTCAGCTGGAGTTTCTAGCCTTCCCTGGGCCAACCTGGGGGGAAAAATTGAGGGGGTAAAGGTGAAATCCAAATAGACACCTGGCAAAGGCCACGATCTCACCCTCACATGGTCCACAGCTGTGTCAGTAACACGAGCTCAGAGTGCCCTGGGCCCAGCAGCACAGAGACCCAAAACGGGACTGTCTGGTCACCTCCCTAGTTTCTCTTTGTTCCACGTCATCTGGACAGAGCCTCTGGATGTGGCAGAAAGGCCTTGTCCCAGGACTGGCTGGGGGGGATGAAGGTGGTGAGTGGGGCTGAGCATAAGCTCACCCGAGAACTGTGTGGGACACGGAAGGGCCTCTCCTTTCTCTACCTCCTCGGTTCAAAGAGGAAAGAAAGAAGCTGCTCTGCAGCTCCCCTGGGGACAGGCAGGAGTGGGGTTCGAGCTGAATGGATAGAATTGGGCTGGCAAGTTATCATGGAGACACTGAGTGGGCCCAGGAGCCTAGCCGTTGAGTGACTGCAGAGGGTGGAGAACAGGTGTGGCCAGCACTTGGGCCAGTAAGCTTGGGCTCTTGCTGGGTCAACTCCACACAAGCCTGCCCGGAAGCCCCAGCGTAAACCTGAAGAAAGTACGAGAATCAATAGATAGAAGCAGAAATAGATGACTCAATTAGAAAGCCAAGAAAGAATAACTGATTAGTAAATTTAAGAGCTGGCTGATTATAAAAACCAATAAATTTGCCAAATTCTGGTAAGTTTATACATGAAATAGAGAAAGAGCACAGAATATTATTAAAAATGTGGGTCTACTGTATTCAATTATGGCTAATAAATGTGAAAATCTTAATGAAACAGATCATTTAAAAGGAAACTTTAAAGTATCAACACTGAATGAAGGAGGGGATATTTTTAAAAATTGAAAGCAGTGCTAACCCAAAAAGGGCTCTCACCAGTTTTGCAGATTTCCTTTGTGTACTGAAGGACTGGATAATTCTTAGAGCATAGAACAGGGAAGACAGTAGAAATCCCATCAAGGAGCCAGTGTAACCTGGACACCAAAAATCTAACAGAGAGAGAGAAACAGACAGACAGACAGACAGACACACACACACACACACACAAAAGGGACTGCTACAGACATGGGATAAGATACACCACAACCCTCAGTTCACTGTTAACAACTTAAATTTAGCATAGTAACGAAAGACTATACACTGTGACCGATATATTTCAACCGCTATTAGGAAATCTTTAATTAATTATATCCAAAGTCGAAGGCAGTCAAAAGAAAAACCATTTGAGTCTCTTTCTAGACACTGAAAAGGCCTTTGAAAAAAAATTCAAAACCCATTTTTTGGAGGGGGAAAAAAACCTCAATAAAATAGGAACCAAACGGTATTTTCCTCTTACGATGAAGAATATCTCTATAAAAAGAAAGAACAGCACCATTCTTCTCGGGATGAGGAAACATTAGGTCAGGAAAGAGGAGAAGGAGAAGTGAGCGGCGGCAGCGTTAAACTCTGATGGATGCGGGGTGCCGTCAGCGGGAGGCAAAAGGTGAACAGCACAAATAGCAAGAGAATGGAGAAAACCAGTATTTTAGGAAGCTAGCCTTCAGGTGACCACCCCAAAATGGCAAGGATTAGTTAGTTCAATAAAGGACTTGGTACCAAAGTGTTGTGTTATGAGAGGTAACCAGGCAGGGAGTAGAGTGGCCCTAAGTGAAAGTACAAATGTCATAAAAAGTCTCCAGCAATTGGAGAGATGTTCTTGGATTCTTTTAAGGCACACGCTATGCCAAATTGAGCTGTGTGTTTAATCTAATTCCAGTTTAAAATCAGTGGATTGGGGTTTGACAAAACAGTTCTGCATTTCTCTAGCCAGGACAGCACTGTAGCAGCAGGGGCACGCGCAGCTGCTGCGGAAACTGGAAAGTGACGGCGATGGTGGCGGCTTTGCCCCATCAGACGCTGCCAGGTATCCTGACGCCAAATGCAGGCCGAGGGGGGCTCGTCCCTGAGCCTGGTGCCACACTCATGACCCTGGTGGATTTTGCAAAGCTGCCTCGGCGCCTCGCTGTGCAGCCAGTGCTGAGATGCCAGCCTGCTGTTGGGCGCTGCGCACACCGCACCAAACCAGTGTCCCGCCCCTGTGCTTGTGGGGCTTTGTGGCTGAGGGAGGTGACAACACGTGAGCGCAGGTGCGAGGATCGCTCCCAGAGGGAGCTTTGGGGAAACAGCCTCTGAGACCAGAGAGCAGCCTCCGATGCTCCCCAGCTCGCACAGGAGAGACTTCCAGTCTGGAAGCCTGTGCCGCCTGCCTGTTTGTTGGCATAGGGTCTGTCCAGGAAAGTGGGAACCCAGGCGATGGGCCGTGGGTCTCCAAAGCTGGCTTGTGGACCGGCACTGATGACCGGCTTGGGCCTCAGCCCTGATCTCTGACAGGAAGCTGTGCATCCGTGAAGTTTTCATAGTCGAACATCTATCTGGATCACGATGGTAAAGCCCGGGCCTGGCCCACCCTCCTGGGTTCGAGTCCATAGAGCTGCAGGGACTATGGAATCCGCAACTACCTAGGAGGTTCCTGATGAGACCTGGAGTCGCGCCCACCCCGGAAGCCTTTTCAGATCAATTCAGTGCTAACTTTGAACCAAAGCATATGGAAAAGCTGCCTAAAGATGAGGGTGTGGAATGAGTCACGTGTGTAAAAATGCAGGACACTCTGGTCTCTGAGGGTGGAGGGGACAGTGCCATGGGAACCTGCTTGCTGCCGCTGCAGCCTTCTGGGTGGTGGCCCCCTTCTCCTCCTACCTCTGGGCTAGGGAGTGGGGGGAGTGCCCCAAGGGTCGCGTAACTATTTCTGGACCATTCTTCCTTTCTCTAGAAAAATGCCCAGTTCTGACTGCCAAGGCCTGCCCGCCTCATCCTAGATGCCTCGCTGCCCACCCTCTTCCTGGACCCACCTCCAGCATCTGTCTTTTTTTTTTTTGGTACCGGGGATTGAACTCAGGACCTCTTGTTTGCTAGGCAGGTGCTTAAGCCACTGAGCTAAATAACCTCCAGTATCTGTCTTACTCCTCGGTTTCCTCCTTTCTACTTGATCTTTCCCATCACTCCAAAAGATGCTTCTGTCTCCTCCTTGCTTGAGAAAAGGGGTACTCTTTACTCCAATTTCTTGCCCCAGCGACACTCTACCTTTCTCCTTGCACGCATCTCAGGAAGCTGTTCACACTTGATGCTTCTAACTTCTGTCTTCTGTTCTCCCTTGAGCCAATTCCAGTCGCACTGTAACACCCCCCCACCCTGAAACTGCTTTCTCCGGGTGCGGGGACCCCTGCACACCAGTCCTGACCCAGGGGCTCATTCTCTGACCTGTCCACAGCACTGAACGTGGCCAAGCAGGCTTTTCTCAAAATCCCATTTTCACCTGACTGCAGGGTACTCCTGGGCTTCCTCTTTGCTAATTAGCTTTGCTGGTGTTTTGCTCATGCCTGGCCTGTGGAGGCTGGAGAGGCTCGAGTCCTGGGCCTCTGGCCATTCTCTGATCTGCATCCGCCCTCTGGTGACCTGACCTGCCAGCTGCTCTGCAGTTTTATCTCCAGCTCAGACCTCACCGTAAACCCCAAACTCAGCAGCCAAGCTGCCAGCACGACACCCCGGAGGGTGGCCCTGCCAGAGGCGCCCCACGTTCATAGTGTCCCTGAGGGCCCTGCTCTTTGTCTCCCACACTGGCTCCTCCTCTGCTTCCCCATCTCAGTAACTGACTCCCCCTCTTCCGGTTGCTCAGACCAGAACATTCAGGAGTCACCACTGACTCCCTGACCGGCTCTACACCAATGTCGCCTTCTCAGCGAGACCTCCTCCTGTCACCCTGTGTAAAGGGTATGCCTTTCATCTGACTCTTACTTCTCTTCTGTTTTTCAAAAATTCCTCCTTAGCCCTTTTACCGGCTGACATGCTTCATGAGGGCGGGCCGGGCGTTCGTCTGCCCTCAAGCAGCTCTGTGGGTGTCAGGGAGACAGGCACAGTGGGGAAACTGAGGATTTTGTGCGACTGGAGGTTGGGAGGAAGCTGCAGTGGCTGAGGCGCCCCCTGGTTCCCGAGTCCTGGCTGTGGAGGAGGATGGCAGTGCACGGCCAGGCCAGCGGCAGGGCCGTGAGCTGTGGGCGGGCTCCTGAGCCAGCGCAGCACCACGGGCCGCCTGAGTCTGCTTCAGTCCCTGTCCTGCAAGGGACAGCACGGCAACACGGAAGGCAGACCCAAGAACCGAGAAGCCAAGGGGCCCGTCTCCTTTGAACTGATGATTTGCTGAGGAAAAAAGAAATTTTTTTTTGCTACTGGAGATGAAACCCAGGTCCTCTGCACTGAGCTGTATCTACAGCCCCTTATGTTTTGAGATCAAAACTCGCTAAATTGATTCAATTGCCCAGTTGGGCTTGCAATCCTCCTGCCTCAGCCTCGCACGTGCTGGGATCACGGGTGTGCACCATCATGACCAGCTGGTAATTTTTTTTTGTCAGTCCTCTTGGGGTGGCTGCTCGCCTCTGCTTAGAGGGTGGAAGTGTGTTCCTCCGGGTGATGAGACAGTCGCTGAGCGTGGAGGAACAAGCCTGGCTGGACTGAGCGCTGGCCCACCCTGCTAGCTGTGGGCAGAGCTGCGGCCTTTACCATGCTGCAGTCTAGAGCCAGCCTCTGCCCAGGCCAGGGAGGGGGCTGCGTGGGCCTCTGCAGCCCCAAGGGAACCTGCCAGAGCCCGGCAAAGGACACAGCTCTCTCCCAGCCACACTGCAAGCACGCGGGGCTCCCTTTGCTCCTGATCTGCCCGCTTCCTTCCGGGTTCATCTGAAATTAATACACCCAGGGCAAACACACTCATTTTTCTCGTACCTTTGCAGTATCTTCCCATGAAAACACAACACAAAGGCCCGCTCTCTTGGAGGAGCATCTATCATGGGCTGAGGTGAAAGGCAGCATAAATACGTCCTTAAGGAAGAGGTGCAGCCACAGCAGCACCCAGCTGGAGCAATAAACAGATTGAGAGATTATCATGGTCTTCTAGGAATGAACCGCTACGTGTCTGAGGTACAGGGAGGTCGAGGTTATTTTTAATCTAATAGATTCATCACTTATGTCTGAAGCTCTCGCTCCTCCTACAAAAGCAGTGTGGGAGGTTTGCACAGTTATAAATCATGTCAGGGTTCGGGCCTCGTCTCAGGGAGGCCTGGACTGTGGGGAAGTTATATCATCACCTGAGAGAAGGGGGAGCTGTGTGAAAGGGCGCCCTGGGCAGCCAGGTCAGGGAGGACATGATCCCGGAAGGTGGTGGCCGGGGCTATGCGAGGGCTATGCTGGGACCTTTCTGCTCTGTGCTCTGTGCTCTATTGTTCCAGGCAGCTGAGTTAGTTAGAAATATTCTAGGCAGGGAGACAGGGCTGGGCCCTCGAAGGAGCCAGCGCAGAAGCCCAGGTACCTCGCAGCCTTGGAGACAGACACCTCTGCTGAGGGCCAGATCTGAGGCCAAAAGGCAAAACAAATGCAACCACATCCAAAGGATAAACGTCATGGATTGATATTGTGTATAGGTGTGGACCACCTTGAGGAAGCCAGGAGTCAGCATCCCAGCCCCTACAGGAAGTCAGTGCTCTTTAAGCATGCCTGCTTGCTAGGTGACTCGCTTCCCCACCTGTGCCTGATACGGTCAATTTTACCCGAACAATTAACCTTAGTGGTTGACCACACTTCTGTCCCACCTCATGCCCATCTGCCTTGCAAGTTCCCATTTTTCCCCACCTTGGACCCATCTCACCCCATGATTTTACTCTATAAAAGACCCTAGAAAATACAGTCCTTGGTAACCCCCTGGGGACCCCTTCTGCCTCTCTCCCAGACAGAAGCTTTCTTTTCTTTTAACCTCTGTGGTTGCTAAAATTCATTCTTCGATTTTAGAGAACACGAACTCATACCAGACATCTAGTAGGTTGGGAGTTTCATTCCCCTATATCAATACAATTAAATATAGCTTGAGATAAACCCCTAAATATCTGGCTGCCCCACCTCGGACTTTGCCTTGTGGCTCACACCAGGCATTTCCCAAGTGTTTACCCACGTGATGTATCTTCCGGCCCCTCGGGCAAGAGATAAGATTGTTAAGGTGCATTTCTTTATGGCTTTGTTTACTCTGTGGAGACTTCCATTAAGAAAGCAGCGGCCCAGGTGTCACCTGACCTGGGACGCAGGAGTCCCGGGCTCAGGGTTCCTGTCTTCAGCCTTGGGTTGCTCTATGCCTGGGGGAAGTCACCTCGGCCCGCCCTGTCAACACGCCTGCCTGATTCCTCTCCTGTCCCTCTCATCCCCCATCTTGTCTTTCTTCTGACCAAGGAGAGGGGACACAGCGACACTGTCTGCATGGCGGGGGCATCGCTTCAGCCCAGCCTCAACACAGCAAGCCGGACAATCTTCTGGGTCACAAGGAGGCCAAACTGGACTCCCACAGCACAGCTGGGCAAGGGACTGAACGTCACGGAAGCCGCTCCAGGTCATCTTCCGCGTTCTCGGCTCAGGCCTGAGTGGAGGGTGACAAGGAGCGTCTGGAGCAGAGGAAAGCTACTGTTTTCTCATTCCTCCCCCAGGGCTCCTCTGCAAGGGTGGGCCTGCCACCCTGAGTACCGTGGTGCCCCCCACCCTGCAGCTCCCCCTGCCCGAAGGCTTCCTTCCCTGGCACGAGGCTGCAGCCCGCAGAGATGCCCAAGGCTGCTGCGTCCGGGAGCCTCCTGCAGTGACCCAGCCCCTTGCTGGGACTCAACGCAGGACCTGCTGAGCCTTGTGGGAGCTGGGGACAGTGAGCCATGTGGTCCCCGCCCTCAGTCCTGCCTGAGACTCACTGCTACTCTCCGGGCAGCTCTTTCAGCCCAGGCCTGAGCTCTGCACTAGGCACAGAGACAAAGGTGGCCCCATCCCAGAGCAGCCCCACGAAGACTCGCCACCCCTGCACCCACACCTGGATTCTCCGACAGCGACACTGCCATATCCCGCACGGTGGGCAGCAACTCTCGGTGCGATTTAGTTGAGCTCTTCCCAGCAGCTACGAACTGTGGGGGAGTCGGGGGGAACCACCTTGTCTGTGAGCCCCAGGTCCCTGTCTGTAAGTCAGGGGCAGCCCAGAGCAGCTCTGCAGGGAGTGCTCCTTGCTACTGTATCTTTGAGACCATCCTGTTCTCAGCATCTTTACACACACGCACGCACACACGCGCACACACACGCTCACACTTCATTCTAAGTCCATCACAGCAAGCCGGCTTTCTTTTTCCAGGGTCATACCCTTGGGATGTGACAACAGGCCCATTCAGCACAGGTGGCCTCACAGCTATTGGGTTTGAATGACACCCCAAGGGCCTGGGCATCAGCCCCGTCCAGGAACCTCATGGACTCCTGAAGCTACAGCTACCATAAGGGCCTGGCCTGGCTACTCTGGGGCCACACACGGTGCACCGATTTGTCAAGGTAGGGAGCTGATTGCCAAGCACAGATTTCCCAGGGCACTCTTCCATTCTAGTGACAGCCCCTTCGGCTGGAGAAGTCTAAGTCTCCTGGTGGTTAGGGAATGGATCTCAAGTGGCCTCTTTCTAGATTTCAGCCAGAAGGTTCTGCTCTTTGTCTAGACTCCCAGGGCTCTGGGCAGCCTCTTCAGCTGAGCCTCGACAATGGCTGGGCTGGTGCAGAGTGGTGGGGGGTGTCTGGGACCGGCCTAGACAGAACTTTCCAGAGCCAGCTCGGGTGCCTACATCTCAGCTGTTGACAGGAGCCAGTGGTCTTTAAACCCCGAAACACACATGGTGCTTGGGAACCTTGCTCAACACTGCACTGGGAGGAACTGGGTCCATCCATGTCCTGAGCTCAGTTTCAGAATTCCAGTGGGACCTGGGGGCAGAAGAGCCCTCCCAGCACTAGGGCATTGCCACTTGATTTATGAAGGAATTTAAGACTACAGAGTTTCTTCCAGAAGCTGGAGACATCTGCAGGGTCTCAGCTGTGAGCTATTCAGGTTCCCAGGCAGGGGGATCCCTACCCTCTTCCAATTTTCTTTGGAGGAATTAAAGGAAGCCCAAGGCTCAAGTCCTCTCCTTGTGCCCTTGGTTCTTGCAAAGTGGGGACAGGATAGGGGAGGGGCTGGACCATTGGCGTCTCTGTTGATGGCACCTTCCCAGGCTTCTCTGCGGCTCTGAGCCACCTGGAGGAAACCATGTGGAGTTGTTTGCAACCAAACATTGAGAGCATCATCAGCCTCAGCCCACCAGCTGGCCCCGGACCAGTCCTGCTGGAGTAATCCCAGACACTGCTGGCTTCATGGTAGCCTGGCCCCTGAACCCCAGCCTGGCTGGCTTATCCGAGGAGCCCTTGGGTTATGTCTGTGAAACCCAGATTCTTCATCAAAGGCCGGCCAACAAGTATAGCCACGAAACCCAAAGGATTAAGCATGTCCCTGCTCAAGGGAAATGCTAATAAGATACAGCTTGGGGATGTGCCAGTAGGAAACATCCTCCGGGGTCCCTGCAGAGACGCGGGGAGCCTGGGGCTGTGCTTGGAAACACAGGCTGTCACACTCACGGTAGTACAATCGGAAGGGGGTTAATTCTTCCCAGCTTTTGGCAACACGGGGACCTGAGGATGGGGGACACCTTCCCAACCTGCTTGTGTCTGTCCTGGCTCAGCCTGACAGCGGCCTGTGCTGACCCTGCCTATGGACCCTCCCCATCAATATATTGCAACCCATTCTATAGGTGAGTTTCTAGGAAAGGTCACTTGCCGGGAGTCACAAAACCAGTAGGAGTCATTTTGGAGCCAGAGGATGACTTGAGTCACACTATGAGCTGTCTCAACTTGGCCACTCTGGCCATCTAAACAAGCCCTGTGTCCCCCACAGTTCCACAGCAGATCAGCACCTCAGGGAAGTTGCATTGTCCAGCCAAACCCATCCCTCCTGCCACCCAGTAGGTCTGAGCAGGGCGCGCGTGCACCAGGGAATGATGTAGGGGCGCCAGGTCAGCCCCAAGTCCTTCAGGCCAGCTGGTACTCAGGGCTTCTGGTCCCAGAGTTATTATAGCATGAGTCCCCCATGCAGACCTCTGGGACTCAGAGTGACAGGTCATTAAAGACAAGCAGGTACACTCGAATTGCCTGATGGCAGCCCACTGAGGCTCAGAGAGGGGACCAAACCCAGGGTACCGCCCCTACTGGTTGCATGAGGGAACGCTCCGGTTCCAGGCCACCGGGAAGAGCAGTGGAGGAGTTGAGACGGTTTCTGCTCTGGTTGGAACTAGAGATGGCAACAGTTCCCCTACACTATGTCGCCTGTGGGTGCACTCCACACTGCAGGGGCCCGCAGGACCTCAGCAGCTTAGCCTGACTTGTCTGCATCACCCAAAGAGGCTTTGTGTCAATTAGTCTACAGCCCCAAGAGAGCTGGGAGATTCTGGCATGAGAGCTTTAAGGTGACGGAACACAGGAAGTGGAGAGGGTGACTCTGAGTGGCATTTTGGGGGATGCTTTGGGGAGACAACACGCATGGAGCCATTTACTAACCATTCACCTGCAGGACGTGGGTCTGGAACAGCTGCTCGTGGCCCGAAGCGTGGCAGGTGTAATTGCCCATGTGGATGGTGGTCACCTTGGTGATGTACAGGGAGTCCTCTTCTCCGAAGTCCTGCATGGGCACAGGTGACAGGGAGATCAGTTTTCAGTCCAGTAGGCTGGGAGGGACAGGGGCATAGCTTGCTTTTCCAGGAAAACAGAAATCTTGTAGCTGTGAGAGAGTTGCTTGCTGCCCACCCCTGTGCCCAGCCAGAGCAGCCTATGGGGTCACCTCTCCTTACCCTGTGGGCCCGGGCCCTATAACTCATCTACCATCTACTGTCTTGATCGCCGGGCACCACCTCCCCCGCTACCCTCCCTCCAGCCGTAACTAAAACAGCTCTGATGCCCCTGTGGCATCTTTCATAGGGCTCCCCACCCCACCGTAGGGGCTCGGACTGTGGAGAGAGGGTGCAGAGTAGAGCGGGAGTCGGCGAACTGTAGTAAAGATTACACAGTAAATAATTTCCGCGTTGTGAGTCTGACGATGTCTGTTACTCAGCTCTGCCGTGATGGCAACAGCACGGAAACAGCCACAGGGACGAGTGTGTTCGTGAGCAAGCGCGGCTGTGCTCATGCCTGATGGGATGTCGGGGACCCTGCGAGAGAGTTCAGGAGCGCACACTTGCTCATGGCGCGCGCGCGTGTGTGTGCACGAGTTCTTTTTCCTGTTATTATTAAAAGAAAACACAAAACCCTTCTTGAGTCCTGCAGCAAATCCTGAACCACCCCGGCCCTTTGTCACTGCCTCTTCCACAGAGGCACTGTGACGGCGGGAGAGGTGGCCCAGCTATCACACACCAGGTAGCCCTGAGGGTCCCTTGAGAGCTCCTGCCCCTGGCACAATGCTGTTCACACCAGAGGGTCCCCCCATGACCACCATGGGTCCCCTTAGGAAAGCTTTCTGGATAATTAGCTCAGGTAGGGGTGGGGTGGGGGGGAGGGGAGGTGCAGGGCAGGGCAGAGGCAGGAGGGTGCCACTGGCCGTCAGCATCAGAAGCAAACACCCGCTGGGCTCCCAGGGAGTGCTGTGCTGGAGGGGCCCCCTGAACCCCGAGGTTGATTGAAACATCACTCAGCTTAGAAGAATCCATTCCTAACATTCCGTGGAAACCTTGATAATAAAAATAAAGCGGCAGAGAGCTGATTTCTCCTGTGTCATAACCCGAGCTGCTTATGAAAAGTTAATGGCCAGTCAGTGCCGGGATGACATATTTCTAGTCTAAGCAG
Organism: Hydrochoerus hydrochaeris; assembly: GCA_004027455.1. NCBI lineage: Eukaryota > Metazoa > Chordata > Mammalia > Rodentia > Hydrochaeridae > Hydrochoerus > Hydrochoerus hydrochaeris. Next base: position 18,900 of record PVLA01007330.1, on the reverse strand, counting down.
TTTCTGGTGTCAAAATCCGAGCCTGGAGGAAAATGTTTCTCAGGAGTCTGGGGTGTCAGGGTGGGGAGGCCTCCTGAGGGGCCTGGGGGGGGTGCAGTCCCCCTTTGGGTCACTGAGGAGCTCGCAATCTAACCAGTGCTGGTGCGTTCAGACCCAGGGCAGATTCTGTCCCCAAAGGCAGCTTCAGGGAAGGAGACTTTTTCTTGTCAGTATTCCCCGAGGGGTACAGTGTGACAACTATTTACACAGCATGTACATTGTGTCAGGTAGCATAAGTCATCTACAGATGACTTGAAATATGTGGAAGATGCGTGATGCTTATATACAAGTGCTACACCTTCTTATACAGCAGATTGGGGCATCTGTGGAATCTGGCATCCCCTGGGGTCCTAGCCCATCCCCCAGGATACCAAGGGTGACTTCAGCACCTCATCTAAAACCCAGGGAAGCCCTGGAAACCCTGGGCCATAGAGCAGAGCCAAACCACATGCCAGTCTCTGCAGAGCGGGTCGGTAGGGCTGTCCCTGGAAATACATTCCAGTTCCAGTTTCCAGAACCACACCTCCTGTGATCGCCTTGGGCACAGCCACTGTCTTTCTATCCCTGGGGGCTGGGCGGTCTCAGAGAACCCCCACCCTGACCTGGGCAGTCTCCTCCCAAAAGGTCTAGCATGGTCCTTTCTAAGCAGAAGGTTGTTTGTTTGTCTTTTGAGACAGGGTCTCACTGTACAGTTCAGGCTGGCCTTGAGCTCACTTTGTAGCCCAGGCTGGTCTCAAACTTGCAGTGATCCTCCTGCCTCAGTTTCTTGAGTGCTGAGGTTACAGGCGTGCTCCACCACACCCAGTGAAGCAGGTGGTTTTTTGGGTGCCTCTTGTGCAGGCCACCTTCAGGCCCCAAACCAGAAGCTGCAGGGGAACCTGGCCCAGGCCCTTAGCCACGCCCCCAGCCCAGCCCCCAGCCGATTCTCCCACCTGCTGACCCTCCCTTCCCCAGCCTGCCCATCTGTCTCGTTCACTCCCTGTCCTTCAACTGGGCCTCAGTCTCACCCAGACTCCGCTGGTGAATGGCAGCCTCTCCCTTCACCTCTCCCACCTGCCGCATGGCCCGGCGGGCTGAGATGCGCCTCTTGGGGAGACCTGTATATGTGGGGTGCACTGCCTGTGGGGACAGCAGGGGCTACCGGGTGCACCATGGCTCTTCTGTAAGCTCACAGTGCGTTCGTTACCGGCCTGAGGCTCAGGCTCTGGGGAGAACCTGACTCCAATAAATAAAATAATGTCTCTGTGCTAAAACAATAGGCATCGTATAATTATAGAACAAAGTGCATATTGTTTTCTGGATGTGAATGTTGGCTACGGAAATCAAATTTACCTCATTGGATGGGACAGAAGGACTTTAAAATTGATTTATAAGAGGCCACATAAAACGGAGCCTGCAGTTCTTCCTCTTCTGAATGTTCTGTGAGATGTGTCTGAATACTGCTATCAATGCTTGATTGCATCTCTGTAATTGTCTTTTTATGGATAGCTTTTCCCCTCTGATGCATAGAAATGTCTTAGGAAAATCAAGGTTCCTTCCAGAAATAAGCAGACGCCGGATTAGACCGTTCTTTGTACTGAGGCACATCCATTTCGGGGAAAGAGACAGTTTTACTTAAAGACATGGCTTCTGCCTTTTAAAATGCTATTTTCCAAGTATCTGCTCTTATTAAAGAAAGTAATTAAATGAGACATAAGTATTAAACAATAGCCGAGATGCCATGGAGATGCTGTCATGGTGACGTGGGAACGCTGGGTATAAATAACATGAAAATGAGTCATCGAAGCTGAGTGTTCCGTGACTCACTGTTAGACACGAGGCCTCCAGGGTGATACCAGAGCTCAGGTAGGCGACATTTCCCGTGTTACAAGTCAAAGCTCAGAAACATTTATTCTGACCTCTCCCAACTTTGCTCTTCCCAGCTCAGCTCTCTGGGGAGGAGGGAGGACGGGTGGGGTCTCTTCTGTCTCTCAGCCTAGCGTCTCATCCATTCAAACTCCTCACCCGCTACAGGTCCCTGTTCTGAGCGGCGTGTGGTGTGCAGTGACAGACATCCATAGTCACACAAGCACACGTCCACCAGACCAAGCTGCAGTCACACACCTGCTTGACGAGTGTACAGATACAGGGGAATGTGGCACGAACATGTGTGAGCCGGCACACGTGTGCCACACCCTGGCTCCCTACGCTAGCCGCCCGACCTGCACTGGCCTTCCTTCACTGTCCACTATGCAAGGGCGTGTGGGGTCAGTCCTCTCGGGGAGGGCTGCTACGGACACGTGTGTGCCGAGGTGGGGGACAGAGGCATGGAAGCAGCCACTGCAGGAAGACTCTGGGATTCTCTAGGATTTCAGGGTGCATGTGGGCACTGGTGGACTTGGTAGCCACAGTCTACATGGACGTGCTTCATTTCTGTGCAGCTCCATCTGTCTCGTCCCCTGTGAGCTGTGTGGTTCGCGCTGTATCACAGAAGCTCAAGTCTGGTTTGCTGAGTGAAGGGAGGCGCGTTAGCTAGTCCGCTGCTGTGAGGGGTGCACGGCCATGAGGGAGGACAGAGAAGTGTTAATCAGTGTTGCTCAAAGGGAGGGCTGGCCTTGCCCCGCTCCCGGGGGGTCTCTAGGCCCTCGGACATCCTGGCTCCTGGGGGCTCTCGGTTTCCTTACAGTCCTGAGCTCATGCGGGATGCTCTGCCTCCTGAGGGCTGCGGACTAAAGGCCTGGCATGGGAGCAGGGAGTGCTGGGCTCTGGGCAAAGGGCCGGGCGAGCTTTCCTGGCTGGCAACACTTTGCACACAGCCACGCTGATGCCAGGAAAGCAGTGTGTCTCCCAGGAGAGGCTGTAGGAAGCGCCATGTTCGGGGTCCTCCTGGACTCTGCTGGGTGGCTTTTCCTCTTAGCTGATTTTAATCTGTGTTCTTGCCCCACAAGAAGCTGTAAACCAGAGTGTGACAGCTTTTGTGAGTTCTGTGACTCTTTATAGCAAATTGCTGATCCTGAGGGGACCTGGCACCCTGATTCCCTGACTCCCAGTTGATGTTGGAATGAGGCGGTTTTGTATGTGCTGCTCTCCCCGGCTTCACTGCTGTCTCTGGCCCAGTTATACAGGTGTTGAAATTCCGCACAGAGGGGACACACTGGAGCACCTGGTACACACAGGTGCCCAGGTACCTGCCACCAAAGCCTCACTTCAGAGACATTACCTTGAGCACGCAGTGTGTCACACTGTCAGAGCCCAGAGGATGGATACTTCTTGACTGGCCAGCACTCCAGGTTGTCATGAGGTAGGGGCAGCAGCTCATATGGCCCACCGAACAACGGGGCTTAGGATCTTTGGGCAATCGCCTGGTAAGCCCAGGGCATGGGAGGGAACACAGGCAGCAATCAACTGAAGTCCTGAAGGCCTTTGAGCCCGCCTGGGAAGCCTACATCCCTCCTCCTGGGGACCAGTGGATCCTGAGACTCTGGGGTAAGAAGGCCTTACAAAGCAGACCAACCCCTGGCTCTAGCCTGGGCCATACTCACAGCTGTGATGATGTACTACTGTCCTTGGAATACTGCAGGGACAGTTTGGTTAAATTTCTTTATATAGCTCATTTCTGGGACCAGGAAGACTTTCAATCAGGCGTTTTCTTCTGACTGGGTGTTTGGCGACTCTCATACATTACTGGAGGGAGACTGGGCAATAGCTGTCAAAAGTGAAATGTGTCACCTCTAAGAATGTCCCTTACCAACTGAAGCGGTATTGTAAGCATGGTAAGTACAGCACGGTGGGCAGTGGACGACTGAATGGGAGTGTTCTTGCACAAGCTGGCGAAGGGGCACTGGACAGGGTGGGTACTGGGCTGGCTCTGGGGCTTCAGGTCCTGCTCCTTGCTCCTGGGAGGAACGGGCTCTGCCCGGGGCAAGCCGAGACAGGAGCTGATTAACTCCCTCCACCTCGGGCCTCTGGAGGCAGCGAAGAGGTCAGCTCAGGGAGGCAGAGGCTCTGTGGACAGTCGTAGGCTCTGCATTCAAGTCTAGAAGCTGAACCAGAACCTTCCTGAGGCAACTCCACCTTAGAGATAGGGCTGGAAGTAGCTGCTGGGCCCAAGTCAGGCCCTGAAGCCGCAAGGACAAAGAAATGACCTAGAGAAGTGACCCGGAAACCCCAGGCCGGATGAGCTAGTCAGGGTAGAGCTGCCTGCCGGACTTCACGGGTTGGTGCGCCGTGCTGCAGGAGTGTGTCTTCTAGATCGTTCCAGACTAACACGTTTGTTTAAACACATTCAAAGCTCAGGTGCCCAGATGTTTAGAGAAAACTGATGTTTCCACCCAAGCTGGAGAGGACTGACCACAGCTCGAAAGAGCTTCAAGCAGGATGCTATCCAAGATTTTAAAACAAAACATTCCCGGCTGTTTAATGAGAAGATTTTAATTCGGAACTCACAACCACTGTGTACAGCGTGGCAAACACCTCTCCATGCAGATCAACCCCCCTCATCTTTTTACAATGGCTCGTGACTGGTTCATACAAAGATAATAAAAGTTAAATGAGTGATGAGTTCATCAATCATTTTCTTTTGTTTTTTTAATAACTCGCTTCCAAAGAAGCACTTACACAGAGCATATGCTTCATTAGGGTTATTTGTTCCTGGCTTTTACACCACTTAGCTATGGGAAAAGTGAACCTTTTACCGCAGCCTCCAAACAATGCCAGCCACTTTCTTCTAATGGGCTTTGTGTTTCTGCTGTCATCACTGTATTCTGCCTGCCGACATTTGAAAGCCCCAAATAGTGAGATTCGGTTAAAAAAAAAACAACCAACTAAAAACTAAAACTAAAAACCACATATACAACAAAAAGGAGTGGTTCTTTCAAGTTGTTTCAAATATACTGAGTGTATGCTGGGCTTTTTTTTTTAAATGAATAATATAACAGACAAATGTTTCCTCTCCCTGAGAATACCCCAGGCAAACAATTCCGCACGCTGGCCGTAGGGTCTGCCAAAGGCCCCATCAATTGAGAGCAGCTCGGCCTCATGCCCAATTGGATGCATGTGGCCCTGTGGCACAGCTGTGGCAAAGCCAGGTTCTAGGTGTTACAACCCAAGAGCCAGGAAGCCAGAGAGCACCCGCGAGGAGGGCAGGCCGGCTGCAGGGTCCTGGGCACGCTCCACTCTCTGCTGAGGACAGGCGAGCAGCTGACCCCACCTGGCTTGCTGTGCGCTGCTGAGGGCTGAGGACAGGCGAGCAGCTGACCAGCGTGGAACCAGGCCCTGTGCACTGGACAGCTCAGTATTCACAATAAAAATGCTGGTGGCCACACAAGCTGTTGCTTAGCACATCATCCACTCTCTGTGAGTTTGGGAGTGTCCTGTCCCTGCTTCTGTCCCTCTCCTGGGCAAGTGGCCGGACCTGTAGGGTCACAGGGGCAGTGAGAGTGACAGTTATGAAGCAGAGGGAGCTGGCGTGGTTGAGGCGGGACATGGGACTGGTTTGGGGACCGGGGCTCGCTCTATTCCGAGAGGCTGCTGTGCAGTTCGGGTGGTTAGAGACCCACAGGGCTGAGGCACTGAGCAGAGTGAGGCTGTGCCCCCACCCCAAGCTGGCACACGCAGGGTGCAGGGGTCAGGGTAGTGGGAGAACCCATGGATCTGCCTCTGAGATGAGCCCCACCCCGCCCCAAAGCTCATGCCTGGGTCCCTATGGGGGCCACAAAGCCAGCTGCTGGCTAGACGCTGGGAGAACTTGATGCCCTAGAGGGTCCTGAGTCCCATTTTTATCACTGGGCTGTGTGATCTGAGGGTGCAGAGGGTCCCCAAAGGCTGCTCCCTCCCTTCATCCCAGCAGCCCCTGTGTCTGGCTGGAGAGTTCTCCCTGGGATAAGCCTCCATCATGGGCTCTGGCTCCAGGGAGACCCAGGTCACTTGTGTCCTAGGTGTGACAGCACAAGCTCCCTGCCCCCAGCACGGTATCATCTGCAGGCAGGGGCAATTCCAGCTCTGGCTTCGGGTGCCCACAGTGGGATGGCCATGGGCTGCACATCAGGGAAAGGAAACTCCTCATGGAGAGGCCTGGCCTGAGCCAGGGCAGGCAGAGATCAGGGTACTGCTGTGGCCACCCCAGCTTAGCCTCTGGGGCAAGGACAGTGGCTGTGGCCCCTTGAGACATGTACGTGCACACACACATGCACAGGGCCAGGTTAGAAGCGTGTCCCTAACCCTGACCCTGACCCTGACCCTAACCTGCTTTGGTAAAGAAACAGAGTGTGGACCAGGAAGTAAATTCCAGGCTGCACTTTCTTTGCCCCCGGGAATACCGGCAGGAGTGCAAACTATCCATTCTTCATGGCACCCACAGAAACATCATTCAGAAAACCGCAGTGAGAGGCACTGTGGCCTGGGCCCTGCTGCTGCCTCAGGGGAGATGGGGGACACCAGTCTGGGGGTTTGCTGTCCCCCTCTCTGCTCTGGGGCTGAACGGGAGGAAGCAGTCTGCTGGGGTGGAGGCACGGCGGGTGGGGCTGGGCTTCCGAAGGCTGTGTGCTGGCCAGGGCCACTTGGCATTTTGGACAGAGGTGCTGGCGGCCTGAGCTGCTACTCCACTGTGCCTGTGCCAGGGCGGAAGTCAGAGAGGACAGAGACTGAGAGCACCAGCAGGGCTCCCCATATTTTGGGTCCCACATCACTTATGACGCTTTTGGTCTACAAAGTGTTGGGACTCTTGCGGCACCTACAATTGAGCACATCACCTCTGCCCCGAAGTCTGTAGATCTCTTTTGCCCGTGGGGGTGCAGCCAAGACTGTTTTTTGCATCCTCCCTGCCCCTCAGTACTAAGAATGGAATCTAGGACTATCACAGAGCAGCACCCCGGTGATTCTTTTTTTTTATTCTTACAAAACATTTATTGATTGACTGCTTGATTGCATGACCCTGCTAAGTCAGTTGTCCAGGCAGGGCTTGAACTTGATCCTCTTGCCTCAGCCTCCCGGACGCTGGGAGTACGGTCGTGTGGCACCATGCCTGGCTAGCCCGGGCCCCTTATGTTCACACGCAGGCCTCTTGTATTCTGGCCCCAATCTGACCCTTCAAACTCCTCTCTCTCGATTATCCTGGCCACCCAAGCATGGCTCCTTTCCCTAGCCCTCAGACAAGGCCTGTGAAAGCCCGTGGGGGTTCTGTGGCCTGCTGGCTCTGAGTGAGGGGGTCAATCCACGGAACACTCCTGCCGTGGCCGCCTGCACGGGGTGGGGGTGACTCCTCAGTGCCCCGCTCACCTCGGAGTCTTAATGGGGCCTGCTCGCTCACCTGCGGGCGGCAGGGGTGCGTTTGCTTTCTGATCAAATATTACTCTGCTGCTAGAGGCATCTCTGATGTTTGCAAGTCAGAGAAGTTTAATTACATGTGTCATTAGTATGGCATTTGGTAATAGCTCTGTGACTGAATTCATTAACAGGATTCTTAACAGATAAGACAAGACAAATTAATATTTTGTTGGCCATGAAAGCATCTCATTAAGAGACTGGTGAAAAAGTGATTAATATTTTGTTGCCAATCAAGATGTCTCAGACAAATGACAGAGAAAGGAAGCCCGCACCTCTTCACACGCCCTAATCTCCTGGTCTCGGTTCTGAGCGTCCCCAGGCTGGGGCCCTGTTTGCGCACCAGTCACGGAAGAGGACACCAGAGATTGCATTTCATTGCTCGCTAGGTGGGGGGGAGGCTGGGGTTCCCCAGGCTCTGGGGTGCCAGGAGCCCCACCAACCCTGGAATCTTTGCTCCACAGTGTTGCTCTCCCTTGATAGTTTCCCCTGACCAATTTTTTTTTGTTTTTTTGAGACAGGGTCTCACTATGCAGTTCAGGCTGGCTTTGAGCACATCTGTAGCCCAGGCTGGTCTGGAACTTGCAATGGTTCTCCTGCCTCAGCCTCCTGAGTGCTGGGATTACTGGTGTGCGTCACCACACACGGCTTGGCTGACCAATTCTTGCTACAGAAATGCCCCGTGACTCCTGAGGGTGTGGCTCTGCTCCCCTCACAGTCCCCAAGTGGGTCTGCCATGCACCTGGGCACCCACGTGCAGCCTAGGATGCTGGGCCGGCAGGACGTCACCAACTCCACTCCCCATCGGCTCAACCAAGCCCAGCGTCTCCCCCACAGCTGCTGCAGGTTTGTTGGAAGTGGCTGCTCAGTGTTGCTCTTCCTGAGTGAATCATGGCCCATAAGGACCGTGTTGTCCCAGCCCCTGACTCCAAGCCAGAGGGGACCTCTGTGTCCTAGCTGCCTGCCCGGGGAGACTTCTGGGCTGCTGCTGGCTGTTCATTGCGCTTCCGGGCTTCACAGTGCCAAGAATGTGGCTGCAGCCATCGCGTTCACCCCAGTGACCATGACAGGACCGGCTAAGAACATATGGGTGCGGTCTCACTTGGTCCTCACCATTATGCTCCTATGAGGCAGGCGCTGGTATTTATCCCCATTTCACAGGTGGAGAGGTTGAGGCTCAGAGGGGCCAGAGGTCCTTTTGAAAATTGCTCAGCCAGTAAGGGGCACAGCTGAGACTTGAAGAGAGGCCCCTCTGACCCTGAACCTGTACCCTTCCCTAGCAGACTGCAGCCTCCTTCCCTGGGGTGGGGGCAGGCGTGTGTGCTGTGTGCGCTTCACGTGTGCTTGTGTGTATTTGCACGCTACAGACTTAACCGTGGGCAGCGGCGTTTGCTAGGACGTAATGAGAAGCCATTAATCTTTGGTCCTAGCCACAATTATCCAAATTGCTCACCTTATTGTGAAGAGTAGAAACACAACTGTGCTGGTGCCGCAGGAGGTTTGGAGGAGGAGGAGGAGGAGGAGGAGGAGGACTCTCAAGGTAATTTAATTAACTGGTGGAAAGTGCATTAAGAGGCATTTTGCCTCTGCCTCTAATTTCTGGTGTCCTTAACTAGGGCACCAAGCGATGCACAAGGATACAGCCCACTCAGATTGTTACAGGGGGCCCTGGCCAAGCCCTCCAACCATCACCACTGGACAAGTGCGTTTGAGAGCTGACACTCTGCCTTGAGAGCTACGGTACACACGCATGTGGACCCAAACACACACGCGCGCGTGTGCACCCACACTCACACCTCACTCTTTACAAATAGGACAGTGAGCTTAAGCTCCCAGGCAAGCACAGGTCACCTCAGGCCTAGAGGACAAGGACTGTGCCCGCCCACTGCCTGTGTATCAAGCACCCCTGGGCTGAGCTGCACTGATGACCAGAGAAGTGGCCAAGACTGGCTGCTCACGACATGGGCAGAACGGCGGGAAGCAGCCTGCCCCGTTGGCCCCCAGAGTAGCTTCCTCTTTTCATTTTCAGCCCTCATGATCTCCAGGGTACAGTCAAAGGGTGGAGGGAATCCCCGAGTCCCACCTGTGGGGGTTCCTGTCCCATTTTAGGCTGGGCTGCTCTCCTTCAAAGCAGTCTCAGCACTGGGACAACCTTCACGGTCGTGGGGCTTAGCTACTCCCTTGTGGCCAGCAGCGCTGTGGACCACAGCCCCTGCTTGAGCTTGCATGGTCCAAGGCTGGGGGCTCACTACTTCCAGGAATGGCTCACTCCACTGTGGAGCAGGGCTGATGGCTGGCGTGGTGCCCATCCTGGGCTCCCAGATGGGTCTCCCTATGGGATACGCCTTGGTCCTTTGTGCTAGTCCAACCCTTAGGGACACACAGCCTGGGTCAGCTCCCTCTGCCCCTGCTCCCTCGAGATGCTGCCTGTGGGTCTTCCTTATGGGGGGCAAATGGCCCGGGGGGTGGGGAACATCTATGCTGTCTTGAGTCAAGCAGACCAGGGCAGTCCCCTCTTCTGCCTGAAAATTATGTTCCTATTATTTTAGCCCAAACTGAACCACTGTTCCAGCAGCTCACTGCATGGGTGACATCACTGTCCTCTCCTGTGAACTTCTGGGAAGCTGCATGACCCCTCGAGCCAAACCTGGACCAATAAATACACTTGAATTATTCCGCTTCTTCGAGTCCAGGGACGGCAGAAATTGCTCGTGCTGCTTTTTTTAAAGATTGATTCACCAAGGATCGGCAGGTTAAGGCATTAGTCATCAAGTGGACGTAGGTAACGTCAGGACCCCAGCACAGCTGCCCATGTCCCTGGAGGACAGAAGTTGCCCGCTGGCCACGTCAGGCTATCTATACTCAGAGGCTTCCTCCTGCCAAGTGGCCCCATGTAAGCCCGTGGTGGCGAACCTACGGCACGTGTGCTGTGCTGGGCTGTTCATATCACTGACCCCTCAGAAAGGTTCACCATCACAGCTTGTGCCATCAAACCCTCATCCGCTTGTCCAGCAGAGAACATCCCCGAGGCAGGCCCCTCTGTCCCCTGCCAGTGCCGTGACTTACGTTGATGTCCTCCAAGTCCAAGAAGTTCAGGGGGAGCCCGTTGCGCTTCCAGAGGATGGGTGGCCGCAGGTGTCCGCGGATGGCGCAGGTCAGAACTGTGCTTAGGCCCACGGTCACTGTGGTCACACTGACTCTGTCCTCAGGGGCGAGGCTGAGCTGAACCACCTCTGCAGAGGGACAGTAAAAGGTATTCATTCAGGGGTAGCCCTGGGTGGGGAGTCTCCACCCAAAGCACGGGCCACTGATTTACCTGGGGGTGGGCGGGAACCAGGGGGCTCGAGACCCCTGCAAAGTGTCAGATGTGCTGATTAGATGCACAGATGGGGCGCTTTTGCTGGGGGATGTACCACCACTTAGGCCTGATGCCCGACAGGTTCTGTGAATCAGAACAGGACAGGATCCAAGGTGGATGTGCAGAGCAGCCGTGTGTGCTACGGATTTGTGAGTGGAGCTGAGAACACTGGCTGCCAGGACCTCGAGGCCATGGCACAGGGAGACCAGGGGCGCACCCCTCTGAGCTCCCAGCCTAATGAAGTCCAGCCCTGCTAAGTGCAGTCAAGGTCTGCTGGGTGAGCCCACAGGTATCCCGTCCATCTGGGGGCAATTTCAAAGGTCGCACTGTCTGCAGGCTGGGGATGAACTGGCTGACCTTTGAAGCTTTATTTCTGTTGGAAGATACACTGAATTCGGAGGTGGATTTCTGTTGTGATCATGCACTGTGGCCTATAATTTTTTGAAGTGTACTTCAGGCTGACCGAGTTAGGAATCCTCGCCATTTTATACTCGATAACCGGTATTAAAAATGAATCATACATTAGGCAAATGGGCAGGGTCTAAAATACTTCCCAGCCACTACAGGCTTTTTGAAATTCTTGGGATTCATGAAAAAATTCACCAAATTGAGGCTGCTCAAACAGTCACAGGACCCCCCCCCCTCCAAATCTGCCCATTTAGGGGTTGAGGCAGCAGCCAGGTCACGTGAGCTGAAGCAGGCAGGCTGGCCGTGGGGGTCTTGTCATGTGCTGGGAGCCCTGGTCACCCCTAATCTGTGGGTGCATGGCCCCTGACTGTGTACTACAGACTCTCTGGGACAATCACAGCACTGGGAGCGGAGCTGTGACTCAGTGGAGCTGTGAGTAGGCAGCAGCAGCCCCCAGGCCGCACATTTGGACACAGACTCTCCCGCCAGCCTGGGGGGAGGAGGCGAGGCCAGGAGAGAGGGGGCACCTCAGGTCAGTGCAGGGCACCGCCCCTTTCCCTCACCCACCCAGTGGGCCCATGAAGGTGAGCAGGATGGACACTCGTTGCTTCAAACCCAGCCTTGGAGAGTGGAGGGGAGGACCTGTCCTCACTGGGTGGCCACGAGGCTTCCTGCTCTGGAACCAGCCAGGGACATGGCTGTCCTTCTTGTCCCAGGGGATTCTAGGCATGAGAAGGGAGAATGGGTGTGTAGGTGAGGGGAGCCCGGGCTCTAGAAGGATGCTGCACCCCTACCCAGCTGTGTGCTGGAGCTCCCGTGACTCCTGCCAGCTGCGGGCTGGGTGCTGAGGGACCACACTGGACGCTGGAGTGAGGCCCTGGGTCCCAAGGGCTGCTTGAGGCAGCGGGCGTGCAGGAGGCCTGGCCTGGGTGGGGAACAGCTTACCTAGGGCTGAGCTCAGCCGTGAGTGACCCCAGCAGGCCAGCCTGGAGGGTTCGGGCAGAAGTTGGGCACATGGAGAAGCATCGTTCTCAGAGGTCCCTCATGTGGACTGCGAAGCTGTCGCCTTGGGCCAGCTTTCTCTGGGGAGACAGCACTGAGCTGCACCTTTCTCCCCGGGGTTTGGGGCTTGTGCAGGAGCCATATTAGTTATGAAAGAAATCTGCGGTTTCTCTGCCTCAGCATGTCAGACTAGAAGGCAAAGACCAATGGAGGCATCAAGGAGGGGGTCTTGGACGAGCTCTGCTTCACAGGCAGGGGTCCCCGAAGCCCTGCACCACATTTACCACTGGCCATCAGCACAGAGTGCCCTGTCCCTCTGCCGGGGCTGCCACATGCTCTCACAGGAAGGGTGGGCTTCCTGATTTTCACAAGCACTCCAGGAGGCTGTGAGGTCCCTGAGGCCTGAAAGCCACTCCCTTCTGAGACGGGGTGGTCTGATGGCCAGGGAATCCAGGACCTCTGTGAAATACAGGCTCCCTTCTGTGGGGTCCCCAAATCGTCATCTAGAACAGTTTTAGAAGTAGGTCGGGGGATGCTGGAGCACAGACTAAACACAAAGAAGCAAGCGCCCAGAGCGGCAGCTGGTGGCCTCGAATGTCCCTGGAGCCCTCCGTGTCCTGTCGCCTGCCCCATCATTTGGAGACACTTGCTTCGCGTAGGAGATGCATGCGCTTTGCACAGGAAAAAACCCGTGTGAAATAATAATGCGTGAGTACTGACAGTGCCTTCGTAATTCTGCTCCCATCAGCTACACAAATATTAACCAAAGAGCAAATATTTGGGTCATTTAAAGTTTAATTAAATGAATGTTTTACTGGATTTAATTCATGTCACTATTCCCCGGCTCCCTTTAAAATTCGGGAGAGTTATGGCTGCGGCACCCTCTCCCTCCAGTGTCACTGCCGTGTTTTCCTGTATGGCAAGCCCGCCCGTGCCGGCCTCCTCCCGCCGCGGGGCCGAGACCAGGACTGCCCGGCTGAACCAGTGACTGCCAGGGAGAGCAGTACACGAGGCTGTGTCACTGGCTGGAGCCCAAGGGCACAGGACGAGAGGAAGAGGAGGGTACTCTCAGCTCCCAGAGCGGGGAATGTGAGGGGAGCAGGCAAGGAGGCTGCCGGCCTGCCGGGTCCTGAGCAGTGTCACTGGCTGAGATCTGTGGTGGCAGTGGAACACGGTGTCACATGCCTGGAGCCTCGGCATTCTGGGAAGCTGAGGCAGGAGGATCCTAAATTGAAGGCAGCTTAGTGACTGGGTGAGACCCAGTAGCAAAATTAATAAAAGGGTTTTTTTTAAAGATTGAGGATATAACTTGGCGTCTAGTGGCATCCCCACACACACATAGCATCTCTGCAAAGGGACCCAAAGAAAGGGGTCAAATCTCTCCTGAAAGATTTCTGGAAAACAGAATGGTCCCTGTCTTCCCTTCTGTAACCCACCTGGCAGATTATCCAGCCACCGGGGTGGCTGGGTGGCTGGGATGGGGCCAATGTTTGACAGAAATGGCGCGTTGGGAGTGGGAACTGGAGGGGGACAAGCAGGTTGGAGGTGCTCTTAGCTCAGACACCTCCTAACTGGGGTCAGGTCTTGCAGCATCAGTGGGCTTCCTCTTGCCCCCCCACCCCCACCCCAGGCAAGGAGGTAGAGTTTGCACTGTGCTGATGTCAAGTCAAGGGGGCTCCCTGGGGGGCCACCAGGTGCTGTGTCCTGCAGTGGCTGCTGGCCAGTTTGGTGGCTGACACATGTTAAGTAGCCCTGAGGCCACGACCCCTCTCTAGGGCCCCGGATCACGGCAGCAGCGTGAGTCGGTCCAGGGCTAGTCCTTGCCCTCCTGTGTGCACCCTGGAACTCGGCCGGGAGGGGCGGCTGGAGGGAACGAATGGGCCGCTGCAGGCAGGCGAACAAGCACCTGCCTGATAGCACGAGGCCGCACAGCTCAGCTGGAGGAGAACTGGGTTTCGGTTCCCATTACAGCTTCCCCTTCATCTCAGGCGCTGTTTCTCACACTGACTTGAACTTGATGAGACACTCAGAGACCCATCAGCACCCACTCAGATAGGATTCTGGTACCTCGTAGCAAAAGAAATTAAATTTTTCAAATTCTTGTCAAGTCGGTGATAGTTTTCTTATGCCAGAGAGGTACGAATGGGACACATTCCTACCCGGACAGTGCCATTTTCCAAATGATGCTCTTGGTGAAAAGACCCCATCAAAAGCTCAATCAACCGTCCTGCGCAGCAGAATTTTTGACAGAGCCTTGAAGAAGCAGACCTAGGCTCAGTGGCCAGCTGGAGGGTCCCAGACCAGGCACTGAGGCATGGGTCAGTAGCTGCAGCTTCTCCTTGCATGTGCTTTCCCTGGAATGAACCCTTGACGTGACCCTGGAGGCACCGATGAAGGTGTGACACTTCTGCGGCTGACTGTTGATCTGCTCTGGTCTTGCTCCTGTGACCAGGGCCATACCGTGGGCTTGGTGAGTGGGGACAGAGCATGTGCACCATGTCTGCTGACCAAGCAGGACCTGGTGGCTTCCGCCAGTACAGCTCAGGGTGGGCCTGTGCTTTCTGCCTCCTCTGTTCGCTCCCCAAGAGAGTGGTCACCCCGGGCTCCTTTCAGACACAGGTGGGAGGCTGGGGAAAGGTTCTGGGAGAGCCTGGAACTCTGGCACACATGCTCTGAGTGCCTATGTGCAGCCAGTCTGCACAGCTGGCTCTGGACAAGCCAGACACGCCCCCGAGCCACACGGCAGGGCACCTGAAGCACCCCAGGCTGCTCGTTTCTTTATGCATTATCTGTTTCAATTTCCCTACTATCGTCACAATCCCTCTTGCTTGCCTCATTTTGGAGATGGCAATGAACTTATTAGTCAGTCACCTGCAGATCTGCTAGTAATCTACTTGTTCGGCTGATTTATGCTGCTCCGTGTTACTTCCACCTTCATTACAGCTTATACCACGTTGGGCCGTCTGGTGTAAACAAACCTCTTTGTTAGTTGCATAAAGACAGGGATCAGATCCATTTTCTTCCTTTTGTGTCCTCAGCACTACACATGATGCCTGGCACGCAGAAGGGACTTAATAAGCAGTTTTATGCAAGTGAGTGATTAATGCTCATTTGACAGTTACTGGGCACCTTGTGGGTGCCAGGGTATCATGGGGGAAACACTGGCAAGCAAAACAGCCCTGTGCCTGCTAACCTGGCTCAGCAGGGAAGGCTGTGTGTTAAGCGGGGCCGGAAGAGAAACCCAAGACCTGCCTGAGGATCTGAGCTCACAGCCCGGCTTCCGTGCAGAGCAGCTGCCTTGCACTGAAGACCTCTCTCCGTGTGCCCAGTGCCGGGCACCCTGGGGTGGGTGCAGAAGGCAGACCCGTGTCCTGCCCTGGAGCTGCCCCAGTCTAGTGAAGCGCTTGCCTCGTTAGCAGGGGAGGTGGTGGTGCAGCCCACTAAGCTCTGGGCCAATAACTTTTTTGGCTTTTGGAAACCCACATTTCACTGTGTCCGTGTTACAGAAAGTGTCCCAACTGCCAATTGTTTCACCAACGTATGCATACGTGTGTGTGTGTGTGTGTGTGAGTGCGTGCATGTGTGCGCTTTGCCTTTTGCAGTTATGTGCTATTGACTCGGAATTGCCCACATTTGTCCGAACCTCTAAGGTTGGATCTAGAGCTCCCCCGACCCCCGACAGGCACTGTCTGGCTGCCGCACTGTGTGCTCTCAATGCTGGGTCATCTTCTAATTTCGAGAACTCATTAGAGCATTTTGCAGCCTCTCTTGGAGATAGGACAGGGCCACGTGACTGGATCTGACCTCTTCTACCCCACAAGGGAAGGTTACTCTGGATGGTTACTCTGGATGCATCCACAAGCCAAAAGGGTTTGTGGGCTGGGAGCGGCAGAGCAGGGCCCCAGCGTACACACGGAGGCTTTGCACCAGCCCCGGCTAAGCACACGGCCCTCCCTAACGGGGTGGGCCTCACCCGGTCAGCTGAAGGCCTGAGGAGAGCAGAGGGTGGGAGAGGGAACTCATCTGGCTGCTCGGCCTTAACACTGGCTTCCCTGGGCCTGGAAGCCGCTGACTTTCAGGCTGGACTCGTACCGTCAGCTTTCCTGGGCCTCCCTCTGAGTCTCCCATTTACCAGCTACAGCTTTTGCAGCTTTTGGGACCTGTCAGCACGCATCGTGCTGGCACCGATGCCTTAGAACACATCTCTCTGTAGATACAGAAACACGAGGGCATCTCTAGGTCTCTTACTGGCTCTGTGTCTCTGGAAGACCCTGAAAAGCCCTTCCCCACTGTGGCTCCCGCCTGCCGGGGTGATGTGCTCGTGCATTTAGAGGCAGCAGCGAGCACAGACTCCTGGCTGGTGTCTGAGCGGAGCTTTGTGACCCCACTGGACCTGCAGAAGGTGAGAAATCAGCCTCTCCTGCAGTGCACTGCTGAGATTTCAGGGTTTCCACAGCAGCTGGTGTTATAATTACCTAATACACCCCCTCGGAAGGAAAAGGAATACAAGCTAATGCATTTCCATGGAAGAACTGGCAGCGAGATGGGGAGGGACCTCCGAGAGGCCAAGCCAAGAGGTCGGGAATTCTCTGAGCCCCTTCCAGAGAGGAGATCCAACTTCCACTCCCCCCGCCCCCTTCTCTACAGGGAGCTCATTACTGCACCCCTCACCTGTCTCCAGTGCTAGTGCCAGCCTCCCTGCCTGCAGGGTGTCTCGGGGTGGGCTGGGGGGAACCGGCGAGCAAATTACATGGTGTAATAAGCACTATGGATGCGAAGAACAAGATGCTGAGAGAAAGCAGGGAGGCCTGTTACGACGCAGGCAGCGGCAGTGGTGGAAGGCTCTGGGGTACCAGCCAGGCCAGGTACTGGGGAGCACAACGGGGCAGAGGAAACGGCGAATGCACACATCCTGGGTCGGAGGAAGACCAGCCAGTGTGGCTGAAAGACAGGGATCGACGCAAGGGTGAGGCTTGGGTGCCATCAGGGGAGAAGGCAGTGGCTGGGAGGAGCAGGCAGGCCTGAGCGAGGACGCCTGGTCTTAATTTAAGGTGCTGGAGTGGGACTGCAGGGATTCTGAGTCTAGCAGGGAGGTGATCTGATCTGCGTGCTAAACGGGTCACTAAAGCTCACACGGTCAACGCAGAGGCATTTGTGTGGACCTGCGTTGCTGGGGGAAGAGGCTCGGATGTGGGGACCATCTAGCGGGCCAGCACCCCAGCTCAGGGGAGGACAGTGGTGAGGGAGGAGAGGAAAAAGAGGTCGCGGCTGCTGATGGGAGTGGTAGTCAGGAAGGAGGACTCCGGTTTTCCCGCTCAGTCCCTTTTCAAAAGATAGGTTTCCCAGGACCAGGCAACCTGGGAGGAGCCCTGGGGCCGCCACAGGCTTGAGGGGCCACTGTCTTGTCCGACCTGGCAATCTCCCTGAGGCATCCAATGTGAACTGGGGATTAGAGCCCATCTGCATCTTCTCTCTGAATCAGATTTGAAAAGAATTTCTAAACCTCGGGCATTCTGGTTACAAGAGGCCTCAGGAAAAAAGAGGAATAGATAATTGTCCAGGCCCCTCTCCCCGATTCCTGGGGCTGGGTGTGTCCCGCAGAGAGGCCACAGAGGAGGCCCCTACCCCTTATCCCCCACTCTACCTCTACCTGTAGGCCCTGTAGCAGTGCCTCCGGGCAGAAGCACAAAAGTGAGAAGCCAGTGAGTCTTGGAAGGACATGAATAAATATAACTCGCTTCCTGTTTAATTATCCAGTCTCCTCCAGAGACTGCCGAGGCGCCACCGTGTTTTGTAAACAGGCATCCGCAGACCATTTTGGAGAGCAGTTTACATCTGTTTTTGACTCCAGTCCCCAGAGTGCACCTCAGCGCAGCTGAGGAACTCCTGATGGGGTGTGGGGCTGGGCCTTAGAGGCCCTGATACCCCGATTCTTTAAAGGAAACCTTGTTGCAGGCTCTCAGTCCCTCTGCAGCCTGGCTCCCAAGTACCTTGGGCTGCACCTCCAGTTCCAGGCCAAGTCTGGTCCAGGCGCTGCCCTTGCCGCACGGCGCCCCCTGGTGGTCTGGTCTTAAGGCCAAACGAAGGCTATGGTGGCTCAGGGATGAACCCTGGGTTTCTGGCCTGAAAAACCGGGTGGGTATGGACTATATTAACTGGAAGTTGGAAGGAGAAAGAGCAGATAATTTAGGTGAAACCTGTGGCTTTGTTTTTAACTGCGGCAAGTGGACTGAAGTTGCGGGGGGAGTTGGCTGTACACCAGGGGCTCAGCAGATGGCGAGTGGTCCAGGTTAGGGATTCAGCTCTGAAATTCATCAGTGAATAAATGATATTTAAAACCATGGGACCAAATGCAATCTCTATGGAGAGTGTAAAGAGCAGACAGAGGGGCTGGGGACCGGAACCCACCAATATTTAGAGCTGGGAGGAGGAACAAAGTGCATCTCACCTCTGTCCAGGGGGCCACAATCCCCAGGCAGTGAGGACCAAGATCTGACCTTGTGTTTGGGAACGCAGAGGCTGTCTGGGACCTGTACTGTACCACCAGAGTGTCAGGGGACACAGCCGTCTTTGGATGGAATGAAGAGAGCAGGAGGTGTGGAGGACAAACAGAAGGAAGAGGAGAAGAACGGGGAGGTGAGAAAAGGCCCTTAGGGTTTTGTGAAGAGAGCTAAAGCACCCGAAGGCAGGCGGAAGGTCAAGGAATGATTGCTCAGTTAGTCTTTGAGGTGCTGTGTTTGGAAATCTATGGGGATCATCAAGTAGAGAGGGAAGTTTATGAGGTAAAGGAGAGG